>WBMZ01008986.1:0-21723 GCA_013400975.1 Atrichornis clamosus
GCGGGGCTTCCGACCTGCCGCGCCCCCTCGCGCAGGCGCGCACCGCCCGCCGTGCCGCGGGGCACGCTGGGGGCCGTAGTTTTCGCCGCCCGGCCCCGCCGCGTGGCTGCGCCTCGACGCCGCGTCGGCCCCACCGGCTTCCCGGGCACCGTTCCCGCCTTCCCGTGCCCGGCGGCCACCTCATCCCCCGCCCACGAACTCGCCTCCTCGTGACTCTCGGGGCCACCACTTAGCCACCTTGTGTCCCCAAGGGCCATCCCACCGCGCTCTCAGGACACCTCCCTGGCCCCTGATGCCTCCATCCTTCCATGCTTAAGCAGCCCTCTTAACCTAAACCTGTGTCTGGTCCTTGCCTGGTCTTTGCTAGACACCCCTGAGCTGTGGCATTCCCTGCCTGGCACCCTGAGCCAGGACACCTCACATCTTGCTGGCTGTCACACTCTGCAAGTGTTCTGAGTGTGACTGTAGCCCATCCCCACCAACTGCACAGGGAACAGCAGCAAGTGCTAGACAGCTGGCACTGACATGCTGCTACCAGACAGCATGTCAAGGAACACTGGAATAGGCTGCCCAGGGAGGTCGGGGATTCTCCCTCCTTGGAGACGCTTAAAACCCGCCTGGAAGCGTTCCTGTGTCACCTGCTCTGGTGACCCTGCCTTGGCAAGGGGCTTGGACTGGATGATCTCCAGAAATCCCTTCCAACCCTAACAATTCTGTGATTCTGTGAACTTACCTGCAATGATACCTAATCTTTAGCTGCCTGACACATAACTCTTGCAATCTCAGCTGCAATGACAAGTGCTCTAGCTGTGGATATTCCCCAAGTTGCTTCCTTCCTTATTACTCCCCACATTAACTCACACCTCCACACTTGAAGCCAGCAGCTCCTTTGCACATCCCTGATACTCCACATATGTGCAATGAGCAAACTCAAAGCACCACCTTGTGCAAATAGGATTATGAGGGATTCTAGAGGTCACCTCTCCCATCCTTTGCCCAAAGGCAGGAGCAGTCCTACCTCTCTGTCATCTTCCTGTCTTCTAATCATCCCTTAAGCCTTCTCTGGCTTCATGCCTTAAAATACTGGACAAAGGTAAGCACCAGAGTGGACAGATCACCGACTGATGCTCCATGCAAGGTGGGATGCTCACATTTCCCTGGCTGCCTGACCAAATCTGCCTGGTGCTCCTGCCTTTCATTGAGTTGCTGGCTCTTCAGACTGGATTTATCCTTTTGCTCTGTTTGTATGTGGCTTTTAGCTTAGGAGGCCTGAATCATGAAAGTAGCATATTAGAACTATAAAAATACCAAGAGCAAACCATTTAATAATAGAAAGAGTTCGTTTAAGCCCTCTTAGATTTGGCATCTCTCAGACTCCCACATACCAAGGATAATGGGAAATTTTACTTCTAAGCTTAGCTGTATCTCTGTGATTTGTGAAGTCTTTGATGACTGATGTATGGTTTGCCAGGAGCCTAGGAGAGTGAACTGAAGGCCTTTGCACTGTGGTGTTCCTTGAGCAATTTGTCCTTGGCCCTCCTTTAGCAGGGATGGAAACTGGCTGAAATTACACTGCAACCCCAAAGCTTGAAATTTAGGGCTCACAGCCTGCCTGTGTTTCTAGGAGGATGAAAGAGAAGCAGCCTTTCCACTGCTGACCTCTGCATCTAGCAGTAAAAAGTAATTCCTTGGTCTAGACAAGCAATGAATGGCTCATAGATGCGTGCATGTCCTTTTTTTATCAGCCAAGCCTCGTGGGGTTTCTGAGGTTTCCCAAGCAGTACAGCAGGCAGATTTCCTTCTGCCCAATTTTTCTGGGGAAACTCATTTTCCCAGCTGAGTTATCTGCTATCAACCAGGGGCCACATCTTTTCTTCTGCCAGCCTCAGTGACCCTTGTGAGACCTGTACAAGTTGTCCACCAAAGACTGCAAGACAGCAATGAGATTGCCTTTAGCAACCACACTTTCAAAGAGGGCCTTTTTTCTGGCACAGCTATCAGCACCTAAACCAGTTTGAAGAGAGCCATGTTTTATGAAATATTATCACTGTTTCTGTATTGTTCATGTCTGAGCCTGTCTTATGTGGGTGTGTATGCCTCAAATGAACACTGCAGACCACTGAAAATGTCACCTACAGATTAATCTGGCTCACTCCAGGCTTCTGGAAAAATAAATGAGGGTGATCAATAGATACCCTGTGGTGTGCCCATCAATGCACATAGTCCCTCTACCATCCTTACTGGGAACAGCTCCCCTCCCCAAGGGACTCTGTCAGTAAAGATGGACAATTGCCATGGGGCCCTGAAAACCGGGTCATGCAGATAGGAAAAAGTGGTGAAAAGGGCTGATAGTTGCTGATTGGGGTCACCTTATTAATTCCAGGTAGCACAGCCCATGCCAGTTCCCTGGCCCCATTGCCTCAGGACCAACATAACTATCCCTCTGTCCAAGAGCAAGTGAGTGTGTTTCCTGAGTTGCTCTGGTGTCTTAATTGCCTGTCCTACTTTAGAAATTTTGAGACAGATAGAAGGAGCCCAGAGGAAATAGGGTCCATGCTGGGGCAGTGTCTGCTTTGTCCTGATTTACATGAAGGACTATCTTCAAGCCTTGGGTAGAAAGGTCGTCTCAAAGCTTCCAGCTGTGACCTTCTCTCCTGTGGCTGGGTCCCTCTGCTGCTGCCAGCAGATGCAGCAACCTGCTCTACCGTTACCTGTAAGTTTTGTTTTAAAACCCCAACAGTTTCTTAACAAAGCATCATTTCATTCAGCACAGATGTGCAGCCACCAGTGGGCTGATGGATGGACAGAGCTTGATTAGAGGGAAGCAAACCAGGGTACGGCAGAAAATACAGAATACTGACCCCACATGGCAGCTCCAAGTGATCCTCCATGTGAAAAAAGGACTGAACTCATCCTAACCCAAGAGGTCTCTGCCTGTTGCCAGGTCAGCACAGAGGAAGAGGGACAGTTCCACCAACTGCCCATCCCATTCCCCAGCCCTGCTCCCATTGCCTCCTTCCCAAGGGCCCATGGAGCACAGGTCCTTTTAAAGCAATGGGAGTTTACATGATTATGGCACAAAGAAACATTAGCTCATTTTAAAGGAGACTCCTTTAGTTCTGTTCAGCTGCTTATGCTGAGTGAAACTTTTAAATGTCTTATAATACACATGACAGGTAGTTTTGTATCACTGTTTTCTACTTAACAAGTTAATAACGTGCCAACCCAAATCCTTCAGTTACTAACGCCACCAGTGGGACTCATTAACCAACGTGAGTACATATTTAAGGGAATACTAATATTCACAACGTACATTTTTATATTCATGTTGTCATTCTTGAAACCACAGCTCAGTTCATATATTCTGTGGAAACATTTGTTTGCAGAGGATTTCTCTCTCCCTTTTCCTCTAAACACATAGACTATCACTGCAGTATCATTCTGGTGAATGATATTAATGACAGCTTGTCATCATGGAAAGCTATTTCTAGCTGTCAATTAAAGGGTGTTTTGAAAGAAAGCAGCTCATTCAAACCCCGTGGGAGCAAGTGTGTCTCATTGTTTGACAGTGACCCCCTTGATGAATTTGGGAGCAAGAGCAGCTCTGTGGGGCTAGGAGCTTTGCAGATGCAGCACAGGGCTCTCGGGTGACAATGACAGGAGATTTTAAAGGTGCTGATGTCCTTAGCAAAGAAAAGGGAAAAGAATATTTCAGATGATAAAAGCAATCCACATGTAGGAGTATAGGTCAGGAAAGGAGTCCCAGGGATACCGAGGATTCCCCTCCATCTTGTAATATAATTTCCTCTCCAACATCCCAATTTATCAACCTCCATCTTCAAATATGTCTGTTTACTTGCCTATGCTAACCCAAGTAGAAGGCTTCTCTGCCTGATAGATGGGAAAAACCCTCATTCCCAGATGAAATATATTTTAGCTAGTTTACACTAATTTATGCTGGAAAAATGATTCTTTGATTTAACTTGTCAGTTTCTTTCCCTCCCCTGGTGTATTTATGGGCAGCTCTCAGATCCCAATCATTTTTGACATCTTTGCTTTGGTGGCCTAAACAAGCCGTTTTTTCTTGTGCCTCCTTACCACCTTGTCTTTCCATTTCCCACTCCATCATAGTAGACCTCCTCTGCACCTGCTTCAGTTTCAATTAAATTTTCTTGAGCATGAGTGCCCAGATTGGTATGTGGTATTGCTGAGCTGGGCTCCAAGGCCTCATACAATATATGTCACTTGACCCTATAAATATCACTCATATAAACATGCTTGATTTCTACATTTCCCCCCTCAACAGGGTGGTCCACTCTCAGGGCTTTCTCATTCCTTTTATTTTCCTAAGCACTCCTTGCACAGTAATAAAAATGTACAGACTCAGTGGGGATCTGTTTTAACTTCAAATGTGCTGATTCAGTTCAAAAACCATTAATTCAGCCAGAATCAGGGCCATGGGGTGGAAATCCTTTTCCAGTTAAAATAGAGGTGAGAGGGACAGCCTTTGGCAGGCTAGGAAATAAAGTGCATTGGAAAAACACTGCAGGACATCAGGAAGTGGCTATTGACTTGTCTATGGTAACAGAAGACAAGGGAGTCTTGGACATTTCACATCAGGATAGGATATCTCCATAGGAGATCTGCTGAAGCTTGGATTTGAGCAAACCTCTGAGGTTTGATGCATGGGAGCATTTTTTTTCTCTAGTCAGTGCTTTGCTGGGTTGGACAGTATGGTCCCTGCTGGACCTCATATTGACTGAGCACACACGGCTAGTCAGACAGGCTGGTCTGGTCTCCAAAAAATCCCACATTAATCAAGAGTGCAAGAGGATGTGGCAAAATGCAAAGCAAACATAAACAAATGTGTTCCTCAGGCTGCATGTCACTGCTCTTCCCCTATGTGTGAGTCCCAGTGAATCCAGCTTTTGCCCCTCTCTCAGATTTTGTATGTGGGATGAGCAGGAAAACTACCTACGTGTGTCAGGAAGGCGTCAGCACCAAAACACAGAATTAAATGATCCCTCAGCAAAGGATTTCCACAAGAAATTTGACCAAAGGAAAACATAGGCTGAACTTCAGGAGAAATTTCCTGAGGCTATGATGCATTAAACTGTGGGATCACCTTCCGAGAGGAGCGGTGGGAATCATGAAACCAGCCACTTACAGCACCGTAAAATGTCCCATTGGTGCCAACCTGATTTTGGTTCAAGGGAGCTGCACTGAATCATCTACCATGCCTTTTCCAACTCTTGCTCCTAAAAATCAGACCCAAGAAGTACAAAGAAAGAAGGGCAAGCAGTGATGTCAATTTGCTAAGGAAATACAAGCTTTTCTACATTATTGTATGTCATAAAACCCTGTGCTCGCACTGTATACTTAATCTTGATATTCCAATGCCATCCACAAAGAAATTCAGGCTTAACCCTGGTAAAAAATATTGTGCAATTGGGTGCAGTTTATTCTTTATATTTTAATAGCTATAGCAAAACACCATTGCTAACTAATAAAAAAAAAAGGAAAAAAAAGTTAAATGTGTTTTACAGCTATGTCGTCATGGGAAAGCTGTATTTCAAAGCGAGGGCATCAACAGCAGTGAAATGGGACATTTTTAAACATTTTAAACATTTTTAATGGGATGTTAAAAAAAAAAACACTTCACCAAAATCTCTTTGCCAGTATTTTAGCTAATAGGGTTGCAGTGTGTAAAGGAAGGGTTCTGACGCCTGCACAGGCCACCCAATACTGAGCCGCTGCTCAAGTGTCTTGAACTCTAAGTGTAAATGGAAAAAACATCTAAAATTAAGCATTTCTCCTGGAGGAACACATTGTTGATAAAGCAAATCTTCCCATAGGACAAGCACACCTGCTGGAAGGTAGAGAGACATTTTTATGTGTGGGATTTTAACTTGAGATAAAATACTTTTCACGGGCAGTCATATGGAAGACAGCTGGCCAAAAATAATAACAGAGGAATTTTTGTCCCTTGGGAAATTCTGAGGTTTCAAAAAATACGATTTTTGACCTAAGTTGGGACAAAAAGTTTAGTGCTTGGGGTTTTTTTGTTGTTTAATGACATATTCCCAAATAAAAATAGTATATTTCTTTTCACTTTACCACATTGACATTTCTTTTGTTTTATTATTACATCATTCTAGAAGCCCAAACCATCCATTACACCACACTGTTTTGTTTCCTGATACTGTACATTACATTGGCAGTCATAATCCCCACCCTTTTTTAAGACTACTATTAAACCAGCTAAATGTCTTTATGAAACTGAATGTCAGGAACAACAAGGATCCCTGCCCCGAGCTGGGGCGACAGCGGGTTTTGACAACTATTTTTTCAAATCTGCCTTTAAAAGATGGACATAAGAGACTAGAGCATTGGAGAGAAGAGAAGTGCCTGGCACAGTCTGAACAACCTTAGGGAACATGATTGTTGACAATCCTGAACTAGCTCTTGGTCTGATGGCTGGCAGGCAAAGGGCCTAGCACAAGCCCATCATCACTGGTGGTTTGATTCTTGCTGTGGGCAGGGAAACAAAACTTCACAAAGGAAAAATATTTTACCCAGAGAGCATCTGGCTCCCCCACAGCTCAGGAGATCCCATGTTTTAGGCCAAGTGCTTGAACCAAAAGGGGTAAAAATGTATAACAGGAATAAAACAGTACTGTCAGAAGGAGATGGGAAAAAAAATATGAGAAAAAAACCATATGAATATTTTTGATAATTTCTCAGCAAAAGCTTGGATGATGCTGATACATCCTAGTAAATGCTCCCAGTTACTCCAATCAAGGTTATCTGGTAGAAAATTGGTCTGTTGGAAAAAAAAATTACTTACTCTGCCATGAAATCTCTTAGGTTCATTATTTATTTGGACTCAGTCGTGATGCTTTGCGCTATGCAAAACTTCCTGGATCCAACAATCGTCTAAACTGCCCCATTGAAACAAAATAATTACTTGGATAGCTCTAGCCACTGCTGTTCCAAGTGTCCAGAGGCCAAGTCTTTGAAGTAGTTCCTAAACTCCTGACCAAAGCAGCTCCTTTCACCAACCTTAAGGTCTCGCCTTTCTCTCCAGAAACACACACCTCTAATGGGCAGCTAAAGTCCCCAGAGGGAGGGGAGTAAGGGGTTACTGCTTGGTCTGGGAGCCAGACCCTTGCTCTCACATACCCTCTGCCTGCACGGCTTTAATTTCCCTACTATCTCCCCTTCTGTTTATTCTATTTTCTGCCTCTTTGTCTTTCCTCTCCAGTGTTTGGAGACCCTCTTTCCTTTTCCAGCCTCTCTCTTCCTCCCATCATTTCCCCTAGCTCACTCCTTCCTTCCTTTCTTTCTTCTTTCCTTCCTACTCCGCACTCTCCCTGGAGTTTCTATTCTCTCTTCTCTCCTCCCTCTCTTCCACCAGGACTTCCCCTACTGCCACAGGAGGCACCTAGTCTGCCAGGGGTAGAGAGGACATGCCACGTCCAGAAAACTCTGACACAGACATCCCACTTACCAGGGGACCAGTCACAGATCCTGCTTCTCCTGCTGCTTTCAGTCCACAGGTACCAGCTGTGTGGATTGTCACGTAGGAGTGGGAACACCTAAGGGGACCTGGGAGACAGAGCAGAGAGTTCAAAGGCTGGAGACCTTGACCTCTGTGCTTGCAATTGTCCTTTGAAACCCAAGAGAAAGAGCCTGTGAAAGTGAGCAGTGCATCCTCCCCCAAGCTCCTCCTTTGTTACAGCCCTGAAAGTAACAGAGGTTGGAAATATCAAAATTCCTTTCCCCCACCAAAATTCTCACATTGGCTGCCATCAAAAAGCACAGCTGAGACCACTGAAATTTATCACATCTATGACCCACACTGGAGGTAGGGAAAGCTCCTTCAGCTGAAGAGGCCAGTGTAGTAATGTGTTACCTTATCTCTAGTGCCACTGACTTCAGTCTATTTAATTTTCCCTTTGATTTTAATATAGATTTATTGAAAACAACAGTTATCAAAACAAACTGCACTGGCAAATTGGTGTTCGTCTGTAGCTGAACAAGCACCTATAAAGCTGCCAGTGTATGAAATAAATGGTGCTATATGGGAGGTCAGTTATTGCAATAGAAGTTCCCCAAGGATTTGCACTGGGCAGTTTAATATTTTTCTTATTACCCTCTTTTCTTTTCTACTATTTATGCCTCTCTGTTTAAATTTAAAGCATACAGTCATCTGCCAAGGCAAGCACCTCAGATAAAATCATCTCTGGTAAACCTTTTCATGAGTGGTCTTCCCTCAGAGTAGCAGCAAATACTGTTGTATCCTGTTCCAAAGGCAGGCAAATGGGGATAGGAGGCCAATTTTTCTTCCCAAAAGGTTTTACCAGGTAGGGCAGCTCTTTTTTCCCCTGCTTTTGAAAGGGTTCATCCTTACCTCATGCTCCTTGAAAAAACCCTACTGATTAAAGCCCTGCTTCTTGCCACGTTATTTAACCTCCATTTAAATTCTGTGGCAGTATCCCACCTTACACAAATCATACCTGGTATCAGCGGGCTCCTCCCTACACACAGTTCTGAAAAAAATCAAATCCAATCATAGTCTAAACCCGTTCATCAGAAGAGATAAAAGGGTTTCTGTACTGATCTCCACATCAGGAGAACACAAATCAAATAACATAACTGTCAAATGAGGAGACGAGGTGTTTAAATGCCTATAGAAACAGGAACTCTAATTACAGAAACATCTATAATGTAACTAATATTATTTACATTAGAGCAATGCTAATCCAGATGAGGGTTAATGTCCCTGCTCCTAAAACATTACAGTTTAAATAGACACGAGATAGTGAGAGAATGGAAGGGGCATCAGCATGCTCCTCCCTGCTTGAAGATCAAGGTTGGAGGCAAACTCCACACGATAGAAGAGGATGAAAGTAAGCCAAAATGTGCAATAATGAAGATGAGTTTAGTTGCAGCCAGAGAGAGCAAGCGACTTGCTCAGCCTTACACAAGCTGCCTGGGGGGTAGCGGAAAATGAATAGAAACCATGGATGGCTTATATGAGTCTGTTACTCACAACAACATTACTTGGCAGTGGGCAGTGCTTGGATCTCACTGAGTCTTGCACTGTGCCCTGCAAACATCCAGTTCACAGGGAATGAGGTCCCACTGCCACTTCTTAAAGCCAGGCTATAGGTTTTCAGGCCAGGCTGCCCCAGGTGGATCTTTTTCTTCATGTAAGAGGCACCAGCCATCATTTTGGGGGCTCCAGGGAACAAGGCGTCTTGCTTTGCTTGACAGTGGGAGTGTCAAGCTGATGGAGAGCAAAAAAACTCCCCCATGCCCTGGACTGATTCACTGGTCAGCCTGTCAATGTGCAAACAACCCACCCCATGCTCAGAATTGAATCTTCTGGCCTTAATGTCTACACCCTGGAGGAACTCACCCAGCTTCTTCAGGTCAAAATCCTATCAGTCTGTGCAAATTGGGTGCAAAACATGCAAGTCCTTTGTCCTTCATCCACTGTGGTCTCCAGCTCTGGCAGCTGTTTCCCAACTTCACAAAGTGCTGATGAGAGGACGTACTCTTCTTCTCCTCCATCCTGCCCATTCCCAGTCTCTTCTCAATGCAAGAGCTCAACACTCAACACTTGCAGCTGCCAGCACTTTAGAGACCACTTGTGGTCCTTCCTGTCTGGCGAAGCTACCCCAATACAACCTGGGGTTAGAAATGGCCTGTTTAGACCGTATTCCATTTGATGTGAATTGTTGAGGCAGAAACAGAAAGAGCAAGTATGGCCTTGTCTAGATAAAGCTGTTGCAATATCAAATATAGCCCTGATTTCTTAAGGGATCTCAAACATTTCTCATCCCCTTCAGAAACTTCCTGTAAGATTAACAGTCCCACACACCTAAAATGAGACAAAAATCTTTGTGTTTGGAGGAAGAGGATCCACACAGTTTGGCACTGGACCCAGCAGGTTTCCCAAGGCTCTGGTAACAATTCAGCACAAAAGACAAAGCCAGCAGATGAAAAACAGAGCATTAACAAGTCTGAATGACACATGCAGCCAGATTGTCTGCTTCGCTGACAATTGATGCCATCCCTATTACTGGAAAAATCCTGTAAGCATGCTTCCATAGTGCTCAGCAGCTTATTGCTATGGATAGCCAGTGTTTCTTGTCATGACTTACAGCTTCTGTGAGCTGGTGTAAAAAGGCTTGCTGTCCCCATGGCCAAGTTTACTTGTGGAGGCAGTCGATGCACAGCCAGAATGTGCCTCTCCAAGCATCTTGTATGCTTTGGGATTCTGCAAAGTAAAACTGTGTTATTAATACTCCTCTGGCACAGCTAGAGAGACTGCCTTGTAGAGAAGCTCAGTTAAGTGTCACTGCTGAGTATCAAATACCGGACAAGGGAGAGAGAGTCCCACAAACAAGATCTTCTGAACCTGTACAAGGAGAGAGCAAGGATTTCCACAGATACTTCTCTAAATGGGACCACTAGGAGCCCAGGTATTTAAGTTAGACAATTTATCCTTACCATCTCAGGGAAGACTAAGTGAGAAAACTGGGGATAGTGGCCACTGGACAGTAGGACTGTGCAGCTGAGCACCTCCAGCAGCTTTGGGGCAGGCAGTGGATTGCTGAAGGAGTCAATCCAGGCAGGCAGGGACTGCAAGTAAGGATCTACTACAGAAACAGTTGAGAAACGGAGTCCTAGAGCACTCCCCTTGTTTTTGTTGATATTCCTTCTTCACTCTCATACTCTGTTTCTTTTCCTTTTGATTCTGAAGTGTCTCATAAGGAAAGACACGCAATTTGTCTCTCCTGGCAGAGGAGATATGACACAAGCATGTGGTTTCACATCTTTACATCCTTCTTACATCCTCCACCTACAGTCAGCAGCACCCTGTAAGGAAAACAGCTGTGATGGGTAGGCAGAGCAGGGGATGGTGGGGAGAGGAAGGAACAAGAAGAATTGGAGGCTGAGGCAGAGCATCACTGTGAATCATTGCAATTTCCTCTGATCCTGTTTTATCATTGGGGGTGGAAATGTAAAAGATGCAGAACCTGTGTGAACAAGGTCAAATTAAATCACATTTCCAGGCTGGGGAAATTACTTTTGCCTGCAGCAAGAGAGGTGCACAACACGAATGAAGGAGGGGTGGTTCATGCCACCAGGCATGCTGTATCCAGCTATTGCAAGACAGAAGGAATTTATAATTAGCCCACTGAAATATATCCCTGCAGGATTTCAGTGGAGGGGGGAATCACACCAATTGAATGTGTAACAGAAAGACCAAGTGAGATCTGATTCCAAACATTATGGGAGACAGCTCATCCTTATCTCAATGAACATGTGTTTCTGTCTAATGAGATGACATTACTCAGCAGGGTCAACTACCCACACACTCTGAAGACATAAGAGAGAGACACTGAACATCTCCAGGACAATTCAAACCTGACAGCTTCAAGAACATCAGTGGCAGAAAGACCCAGATGCAACTGAAGTTCAAGATTTCCTACAAGAGCACGCAAATTGTCAGGTCTATTTGACACCTCTTGGTCAAACCCTGCGACTGTCTCTCACTGACACAGCCTTAAGGGAGGGAGAACAGTGCTGTGTGTAGGTGGCTTGATGAACTGATGCAAGGATGGATGGAAAGGAGTCTCCTGAAAACCAGCCTAGAACACAGGGCTGGAAGAAGTGACCTTTCACATACTTCACATACAACAGGGAGAAATTAACACATGCAGCCTCACTGGATATGCACGATGCATTGCAGGCACATGGGAATTGGTGTGCCTGCCTTAGCTAACTCACTGACTCTGTTAACAACGGAAAGTGACTGGCATGGTGAGTGCAGGTGAAGGCTCTTGATTCTGAGATGCCAAATTTGGGGTGTTGTCACTGTATTTTTGAATTTTGACTTGAATCAAAAACACAAGAGTGTGGAGATGGCCTAGACTAGAGCTCATCTATTCCATGTCTTGCCCCTCATGGTAGAGGCACTGCAGAAGGCATGGCAGGCATGCAAGAAACTTTGCAAGGGAAAACTACAGTGGCAGGACAAGATATTTCCTGTGCCAGGATAAGATATTTCCTGTGCCATTTTCCTCTTCAAGCCAGCTACTGGTCCAACCTGTTCTGTAAGGGTTTATGCCCCTTCCAAGTTTTATTGGTTTTATTTGCTCTTAAAATTCAATATTCTTGTTATCTGAATCATTTTCTTAATTCCAGTAAATTCTATCTTATTGATCCTATCGAGGGGTTGTGATCCACAGGAAAACTGCAGATGCAATGAGATGTTCCTCCAACAGTCGAGGCAGGAATCTGAAGGGCAATGAGATGTGGGGCACTGGGACTGGATGAGATATGAGATATGGTGTATTGTGGCACTGGAACTGGATGATGGGGTATGGGGCATTTGAAATGGATGGCAGAAAAGGCTAGCTCAAGATAAAGCTGGGCCAAGATAAAGAAATTTTGAGTGTATCAGTTTCTGAACGGACTCGTGTCTGACAGCAAGCTGGCTTGTTGCACGTATTTGCCTGCTTTAAATAATTTACTGCTAGAGTAATGTGAGCTGGATTAAAGGACAAGAGAGGGGCAAGAAAAAGGAATGTGAAATGCACGTGAGAAATGACTTGTGAAAAAGACTGGTAGAAAGAAGACAGGTATTTCTCAGAGGAAGATGGGTAATTTCCTGGGAGGGGAATAGTGAGAGCCAGGCACCAAGTCCTGGAATTCAGCAGCAGGAGTCTGTTTATTTCTGTATGAAATAAAAAGAAATGTTCCAAAATTGTAAGAAGGGATTGTGAAAGTGAGCTCTGAAGCCAGGTTTGGTGACTGAGGTAAGGAAAAGCTGGAGCTGTGAAGCACAGTCAACCTCTCAGAAAGGGAAGGGAGGATCCTGAAGAGCAGCAAGGCTTGGTTGGGTTGGTGACAGCACCCTTCCTGCTGCAAGTACCCTGATGGGTACGTCAGAGTGTGACCTCTGCTGGGGCACCAGCTGTGCTGGGGCAGAGCAGAAGGCAGGTTATAGGCAGGTTGGGTGCTCATGAGCAATGTGGCA
Source organism: Atrichornis clamosus (assembly GCA_013400975.1). Taxonomy (NCBI): domain Eukaryota; kingdom Metazoa; phylum Chordata; class Aves; order Passeriformes; family Menuridae; genus Atrichornis; species Atrichornis clamosus. The sequence continues at coordinate 13,058 of WBMZ01008986.1, forward strand.
GCCATAGGGATAGGCTTCCCTTGTGTCATGCCCCAGCTGGGGCCACACTCCTGTGGGACCAGGGAAGGTGGGTTCAGCATGGAAGTCCCTGGCCTGACCCAAAGCCCCAGAGAGGGACTGGTTGGGCAGAAATTCCTGCTCCTCTGCCCTGCCACAGGAGGCATTTGCTTCACTGGAGAGGAGGCTTTGCACGGATTGTTCTGCAGAGGACAGAGGGGATGGAGAGGGAGAAAGATATTTTGCTCTGCTCTCATCTGAACAGAGGCTGGTTTGTATTTCAGCCTGGATTTGCCTCCCTTCAGATTTAATCTCCAACTCCTATTATACAGACAGCTCAGTCTAGGGAAAGAAAGTATTTATTTATTTGGTTATTATTATTTTTTCTAGGGAGGAATACAATCCCGTTGGCATGACAACGGTGCTGTGGGCCACCATAAACACTGGATCATTAGCACCAATGCATTGGGCTATTATGTAGGCTTGGCCATCAGCACTGCTAAGGTATGTGGGTTTATGGTGCAATCCCATTCATATGACAGCATGGGAATTATCACAGCAGTCACAGTAGTGAGCGCCACAGCTGATGCTGAGGTCCAGCCTTACACGGGATTACTTACTGCATTGGCAGAAAGCATTTTTCCTTTGAAAGAAGGCAGGCACAAAGCATAGGCTTGTCTGAAGTCCTGTATGGCATGTGAGCTGCCTTACATCTAATGCAGCTCCTGGGATGGACCACAAACATTGTAATACGCAGCACTTTAAACTCCTAAACAACATCCTTGTGTGTTACGTAGTATTGTGAGAAAATACACATGCATGTAAGACACCAGTGTATTTTCTCCTAAGAACAGGCAGTTCTCATTACTACAGGTGTGTGTTATGCTCAGCATGGCTCTGAATTATATGCACAATCTGTATGTTCTTGGGAAAGATCAACTTGTCTTCCTTTTTACTGTAAAGCCCCATTTCAGCTTATATATCTGTAGCAGATATTAATAACAATCATGCTGCACTTGGCTGCTGCAAACTCTGACTGATGAGTGCAGCCCTAACTCACACAAGTTTCCAATTGATTTTATCTCATGTTAAGCTCTAACTAATCACACCAGAGAGCTGCCTTAAAAGCTCACTAGATCTGCCCTGCTCAGGTTTGTTCGCCTGGCTAATAGGATAGGTGGGGTTTTTTTCCAGTCCTCTGCTGAATTGGGCTTCCCTGCTCAACTGGGAAAGGAGGAGCAGGAGCCTGGAGCCATAGGTCCAGGCTGTGGAGGTAGTGCTGCCCCTGTCCCAGGCTATGTAGCTTGTTTGGGCCCCAAAAGTGAACCCAACATTTTCCCTGAGTTTCAGTCACAGCAAGAACAAAGAAATAAATAAGATCAAAGTGTTGCTCACCCCGTACACTTTCCATGGGCCAAAGCAGGAGCCACTGCTCTGAGCTGCTCTCGGACATGGCTCCAGCTTCCCCGGGCTTCTGAGGCACAGTTCAATAGCTTTGCCTTAGTTTTGCTTGATCCCATTAATGACAAAAATGACAAACACATATGCGTTGCCTTTATAGCTATTTCACGCTTTGACATGATCCCAGGCAAGTTACCTATGCTGTCAGTGTGATGGATGGTGCACAGAAGGGGGATTGGACAGGTGTAGCTCTTCTCACAGGGAAATATTTTTCCACACCATTAGCCTGTGGAACTCCTAGCAACAGGATATTGCTCAGAGAGGGATTCAAAAAAGCCCTGAAAAAAGAGTGGATGCTTGTACAGAAAACAAGTGTCCAGTGCTGTGACATCAAATGTCAGAATGGTTGCTGCATGCATGTGCTTAAATCACACACTCTGACCACCAGAGTTTTGGAGAAAACTTTCCTCAGGAGCACATGTCCCAGAAAGTGCCTCTTTTGGGGCTCTGGACATCTTATCTGTGTCAGGCTTCAGCTGTGGAAAATGTTCACTTGTGAGCAGTGTTCCTGAAACAGTTGATACAGCTTCTTGTCAGGCATATGCCATCCAGTCTACAACCTCCTTTTTGGGGAAGGAATTTTCCAAAGGAAAGATCATATAGGAAATGACACCGCAGGACAATCATTTATAAAGAACACCTAATACGTGTTGGCAAAATCCCAGGCATGGTCTCCACTCTGCTGTAGAGATTAGGTGATAAGCAAGGTTTAAAATTATAGTGGCATCTTGCAGCATGTTATGAGAAGCAAACCCAGTAGGTTCTCCTGTGTTAGTCAGCAGACTTTGGAAGAGATCTAGGTGATGGTGATGATGATGACGACAGTGATGATGATGAAGGAGAAGAAAAAGAGCTTATCTGTCAGCCATAGAAAATTTTTCTAGGCTGAAGAAAATTTTCTCGCTACTAGTCGTATGAGTCAACAAGTCATTTAAAGGACTGTTTTCTCATTCTGGGAAGACTAGTCACTGAGAGCGCACCAGCTCTAAATTTCAAATTTCTGGCATATAATATGATTTCAACCCTGCCTCTGCCAAATTCTTCCTCTGAAGAGAGAGGGCTCTGGCAGAGGGCAGCCACAGATGGCTCAGAAGACGAAGAGATCCCATATTAGCTCTCCTGAGCTCTGGGACAATCCTTACACCAATCACTAGAGTAAAGCCCAGATCAGCTGCTAAGACTAGAATAATGCTCCCAAACTCATAGGTCAAGCTTCATCTCAGATGTCCTTGCTAATAGCATCAGAGTGACACAGGCTCCAAGCTCCTGTCCTCCTGGAGTGTAGCCACCAGCTTAGGGATGCTTAAACCAGGGCCACAGCTCTGACAAAACGAGGGGACAAAATCATTTGGACAGCAGGGACTTCTGGCACTGGCAGCCCTGCCCAGCATCTCCTCCCCGGAGTGGCCGCTGTCGCGGCGGCGAGGGCAGGGTGGCAGTGGCACGCAGCTGAGACGCGCTGGCTGTAGCCAGCAGAGGGCATGGACATTACACACGGCAGCCAGCCACCCACGCCCCGCTGGGAGCGACAGCCGCCTCGGAGACTACATGCGAGAAAAAGTTTATATTTAATTAGTTCAGTAATTAGCTTGCCATCTTCCCCTCCTCCACCTAGACTGCAGATGAAAGGATGCGAGGGATGGTCTGGGTCTAGCTACAGGTGGTGACGGTGCCTGTGACTTCAGGACGCGGTCCCGTACCTGGAGAATTTCAGCACTTTCTTGGGGTGTCACTTTTTGGGGGATTGAATAGGGCACACAACAGGGCAGTTCCCAGTATGTGCAATGCCCTGTCATAGGATCCCAACTGCAGGTACACCTGCGGCTCAGTCTGCCCCTTGCTTTGTGCAGTTGCTGCTACAATTTATCACATTTCGCAATCCTATTTTGTACACCTGGAGGACTTAATGATGAATGAGTGGGTCTCTTGTTTTAAGAACTCTACATTGGTACTGTAAGAATACAGCAAACTTCCTCTCCAGGCACTGTTCATGGTGGTATTTACATGTGCACTTGGCTATGTATTATTAGTAATCCTATTGAAATCTGAATACATAAAGTTAAGTGCATCCGATCAACTCTGTAGGTTCAGGATTGTGTATATTAATTTAGACTTCAGTGTTTAGAACAACATTTGCAGTGGGAAGGGACAGCACTGTGATAGCCTGGAACAATCTCAAATTTTATTTTAAGTGAAACCCCCCCCACAACTGGAGGTGTCTCTACCCTTAGAGATGAGCAATACACACAAAGTTAAATCAGATGTTCAAAGTTATTTTAAGGTCTAAGTAATCAGTGTAGCATATATATTTCAGTGGAAAATTTTCCTATGGGCCTCTGTGCATATCACAGCTCCATAGTGGTGCAGGAGTCCATGTTTATAGATCCATTTTCAGGATCAAAATCCTCATTAGTAATACAGATTAATGGTAATTACAAATATAAATAACTTGAGTGTATCTTCTTATTTTCCTCTGAAGACATTGCTCACAGAAGCTAGCTAAATGCCAGATTTGTTCCCTGAATCCAAGCTGTATTAGGTTTGTGTGTGACGATGCAGTAACATAAAGTTAAATAAAGCTGCCTTTTTTTTTTCAAGCCTCAAAACACGGGGTTTGATTCTCAGCTAGCATAAATTGGACACTGGCACAGGATTCAGATCCTTTTTTCCATACTAAGGAACAGAAAAAGGAAAAAATAATAATAAATTGCTTTTTGGCTAAGAACAAAAGAAAGAAGTTTAAATGTGAGGGATCATTTTTCATGATGTTGTAAGTACTGAAAATACAGCTTTATAATAAGAGTACTTTTTTTTCACCGGAATTCTGTAATTTTGACAGTGAAGCTGTAGCACAAGCTAGGCTGTGACTGAATGTTTTCCCCTAAGATCCCTGGGAGATAAAGGATGGCTTTTAATGTGGCTTCCTGAAGTGTGTCAAACTCTGATGTTATTTAAAATGCAGCTCATCTACACTACCCTGTGGAATATTTACTGAAGTCCTGAACTGTTGATGCTTTTGGTGTGGAGCATGCTGCAGGATGAGTGCCTTCGAAATGTGTGTGGTGCCAACTAATTCAGGGTCCCCACACACTAAGACAGGACTCAGGCTTTGGGACATGTCTCTATGCACAGCCTGTGGGGCAGCTGTTTCCAAAGAGGTGTTTGAAATGACCGATGCAAAAAAAATTGTAACTTTGGTTAATTAGAGGGTAACTGCAAGGTGCTATTGATGAGCAAAATACATGTACAATAATGTTTGCTCACATTTATGAGAGATTTTTACCTGGACTATCTAAATGCCAGTTTTCACACAGAGCAGAAAAGGAGCTGAGGAATCTTAGCCCATGTTTACCATTGTGCCATGGCTGATCCATGGGAGAAGGCAGCGTTTGCTGCCTGCCCTGCCATCCTCCTAGCTCTTGCACAGAATGTGCAGGAAAGCAACAGCAGAGCAGAAGGGAAGCAGGCTCTTTTTGGTATCATCAGCCTCTGAGTGACTGAGCTGCAGGTCAGAGCAGGGAACAGAGCTACTGGTGGTGATGTCAAGAACGTACATGAAGCTCCTTCACCCAGGTGCTTTCTTCCTGAATTGAGGAGCTTGAAATGAATGTCGTTTTATTTTGAAATTTAAGTGTGAAAATAAGAAAGCTATTATTATTATTATTATTATTATTATTATTATTATTATNTATGTTTGCTAACATTTGCTAAGATTTTTGTCATTCATAAGGCATGAAAGCACTCTGACTGCATAAGACCAATCTCTGAAATGTTGTAGAAAGGATGGATGAGTTTCAGTCCAGCAGAGAAGCAAACCAGTTATGGTCTGCACCCAGTTAAGGCCTGGGGACACACTTCATGCTGTGCCTGTGGACAGTTTTATAGAGGCTGGTGCATTCAGTGATCCTGGAGTAACAGGCAAAGCCAGCCCATATCCTTCAGCGGTAAGTCACTGCTTACACAAAGGTTTGTTGGATGACATAATTATGTGATCTCTCTTGCTCTCATACACAGAATATAGCCCAAGTGGTTGATGATGCTGATGGAGAGGATTTCTTTTTTCAGTGTATGTCAAGTAGCACGGTCATATTTTGAGGATGCCAGTGCAGTTAGGTAAGAGCCGTAAAATGCTGCCCATACTCTATTTTTAAGAACAACTTGAAATTATTTAGCAGTTGAAGAAAAAACCCAAAACATTTCACTCGAGCAAAATAAATAAGTCTCTTGATTCAATGTTTGGTGTACTTTGCAAGAAACAATGAGACAAGTGTTTCGAGTCCCATCTAAAACTGGCTCTTCCATTTCCTATGACTGGCAGTTTTTTCTCGGGACACTCCTAGGGCTGGCAGGGAAGTTGCCTGTGGCCGAGGTGGAGCGTGTGTGCTGGAGGGTTTGTGCAGAGCTGCGACGTGCATCCAGGAAACTTTAAAATAGCAGTGTGAGTGCCGTGCGTGCGTGCCACAGTTGGGAAACACTGGGAGTGTTAGTCCCTAATTTGTTCTCTGGCTCTGCTGTGGCTGTCCAAGCCAAGTTTGGGGACGATGCCCACCCCCGGAAATCATGCCATCCCATGCCAGAACATGCCGCAGGGTGCGTGAGGGAAGGCTACGTCCCCATGGGCATCCCGAGGAGAATCGTCTGTCTCAGGGCCAGAAGGGTACGGGGCTGCCCCGGAGCGGAGATGCTGCCGCCCAAGGGGCCCAGCAGCGTGCCGCTGCAATTTGGGAGGGAGCTGCACGGTGGAAAATAGGACCGGAGCCAGGCGGGTGGGCGAGGCCGGCACGGCGGGGCTGGGAGGAGAAGCGGCGCCCCTGGGAGAGGAGCAGCCCCCGACGCCCGGTTTGGGCAACTCCGGGGGCCACGGCCGGCGGGCAGCCGGCGGGTGGGCGCCGGTCCTGGACTGCATTTCCCATACTGCCCGAGTGCCCTAATGTATGCAGTGCTCAGCCCGGCTCCGTGTGTGTGCGAGTGTATGTGTGCGTGTGTGTGTGCGTGTGTGTGTGCGCGCGTGTGTGTGCGGCGGGAGCCCCTCGGAGAGTGGAGGCTCATTCACTGATGAGAGCCGGCACTGAGAGGCAGCACTGCTCCTTCCCTCGCACCCCCGCCGCCTCCCGCGCTGCTACATGCGAGCGGCGGGCGGGCAGCGGGGCCAGCACGCCCGGGACTGCCCCGCTCCCCGCACGCCGCCAGCTCCGCGCAGCGCCCGCCGCCAGCCGCACCGTGAGTACCGGCCACCGCGCCCGCCCGGCCACACGCAAACTTTGCAGGGCAAGTTTCAACCCCCCCCGCCTCCCTCCTACCTTCACCCCAGCCCCCCGCGCCCTTTCCCCCTTCCTCCTTCTCCCTCCCCAGCGCCGGGGAAGCCGGGCGGCTCGGCGGCGGCGGGGAGCCGCGCCGGCCGCGGGGAGGGCCGGGTGGGTGGGGATCGGCATGGTAATGCCGAGGGGAAAGGCTGATAAAAGGGGCCCCCCCTCGCACCCTCGGCGAGCCCCGAGCTGCCCGGATCCTCCCCCCCGGTGGCTTTCCGAGGGGGACCGGTAGCCACCAGGGGGATCAGGTGCCGGGGACCGCCGCGGCAGCCTGGCTGGGGTCGGCGCACGGCGAGGGGCAGCCCGGCCGGACCCGGGGACCGGCACAGATCCCCCGCTCCCAAATAGATACCATTTTTAAACTCCATTTTTTTCCTTTTCTTTTTTTCCTCCGTATTTTTCGGTGGGGCAAGCGGGCAGTTATTTCCTCGCTTCCCTTCGCTCCTCCCGGCGCTCGTTCGCTCGGCGGTCGCTCTGGGCAGCGACAATTTCATTTCCCAGCAGCTGCAAAACAAAAACTTTTTTCAAAGGAAATAAGCAGATCAACGCACCCACCTAGGGGTTTGTTGGTTTGGGATTTTTTTTGTTTGTGGCTTTTTTTCCCTTTCAAATATACAAACTCAGGCTTTTATTTTGCAATAAAAGTATCTGGAAAAAAAAAACCAACAAAAACCGACCAAAAACCAAAACACCCGCCAGGGTTTCTGTGCATTCAAACAACACTGCCCAGCCACTAATTTTATTTACTCCGCAGCTTTCATTTTTGCCATCGTTCAGTCCCCGGGTGAACTTTACTTTTAAGCCGTCCCCAAAATGCGCGATCCCCGTTCAAAGAGCGTTATTTTTTTTCTTACCACTCGTTGTTAAGTCGCACTTAACTTAATTTTGGACGCGGCTGAAGTTTGTCCAACATCCTCGCCCCTCTTCGGGTCCTTGGTCCCCAAAAGATTGCCACCCTTGCCCCTGGCTGCTTCCAGGTAGGAACCAAGTGCCTGGATCTCACATGCGGTGTTGTTCTGGTTTTATTATTGCAGATAAAACAAAGGTAGAGAGGCGGTTTAAATTGGCAGCGTTATTCAACGAATGAGCTAAAATTACTCCACATATGAATGGCGTAGCTTGGAAAGCCAGAAGAGGTGGAAGGAGTTATCCCTGTTTTCGCTTTAGGTTCTTTAGAAAACTTTCTGGATCATCCAGCGATGCAATCGAGAAATGGCAGGATTTTCTTTCTTTTAACCAACAACCCCAGCTCTAGACCAGGGAAGTCTGTAAATAGGTTGGAAGCACGGAAAATAATTCTTCACCTTCAGATCTAAATACATAAAAACCATCTGGTTGACCACAATGAAATCATTAGGAACTGTCTACTTAAAGAGTTGTATTGAATGCTTATCCTTCCACACAGGAAATGTGTATGGTAAGTGATTGTTGCAATAAATCCAAACAACTCTGGGCATCTTCGCGTTTGATGATCTTTGTAACTCGGGTTTTAAAGTGGAGAAAAAAAGTGGAGGGGTGGAAAGGCGACTTAACGGGCTGTACGGACCGGGCTGGCGGTGCCCCCTCCCGTTGCCCTCCCCGGGAGTGAATAATTCCCGAGGCGACAAGAGAGGAGCGACCCCGATCCTGGCTGCGTCCCGATCGCCGCTTCCCGGTGGGGCGTGCGGGTCCAGGCGGGAGCGAGCCGAGCCGGGCCGGGTGGGACCGGGCCGAGCCGGGCCGGGCCGTGCCCGCAGCCCCGGCCCCGGCAAACACCTGTTTAATGCCCTGGCGGGGAGCGCGGAGCGGCGGGGCTTGGCGGCGTCGGTAGGCTCCTGCCCGGGGCTCACCCCCGACGGATTTTATTTTATTTGGGTTTATTGAACAATCTCCTCGGGCGGGAGAGGAAAACCGGGAGCA
>WBMZ01008987.1:0-223669 GCA_013400975.1 Atrichornis clamosus
GGGGCAGCGCGGGCTGTCGAGTGGCCCCGCGGAGCCGGGCGCGTCCCAGCCGCGCTGCCGTGCCGCGGGTGCCGGCCGGCCCCCGCCACGGGCGCTGACGGCACCGCAGCGCAGGCAGGAACCAAACGCGAGGGAAATAACGGCAAAAGAGTCGGCTGTGCGAAGGGAGACACCCAGAAATTGTCGGATGGGGGAGCATCAGGACAAGGATTGTCCCTGCTCGTGGGCTTCCGCCGCTGCCGGCCGAGACCCAGAAGCGCCGAGCTTCGGCCAGAGCCGCCTGCCAGAGCGGGCAGCAGGAGCGGGAAGCGCACGCTGCCTCGCTCCTGGCACCCACGTTGCGGTGCAAAGGCTGCTACAAGGCACAAATGCAAACCCCATCCGGAACTGATGTTGGCTTCCACGCTCCAAACTCGTTTTCTCCGAGATGCTCTTTAACTGGGAGCAGTCATCCAAACAGTGCTCAGAAAGTTTGCTTGCCTTTGCCTTGTGAAGGTGAGGAGTCTCCGCCCGGGCTGCAACCACTGGGACCGTGTGTTTACTTGCTGCTTAAATTCACAGACTGCAACATGCTTAAAAGCTGGTACCTGGCAAACTGGGGCTAACTCACACCTCCAACCTTTTTGAGAGGTGAAATTTCAAAGCAAGAGAAATAAGCTCTAAAACCCTGCACAAAAAAAGCGATTTAAAAACAAATTCTTTATGTTGTTGATGAGTCCCTAGATTTTAGATTCTAACTTCCAAATAAACAGTAGACAAAATGATTAAAGCTATGTTATCTTTTTTTTTTAAGTTGGTAATTAGTGAAGAGATACTGGCATGTGGCAGAAGTGAGATATATCATTGTGTGGGTGAGAGGGAAAGTAAGAACGTTTCACTGGTATTCATTTAGGGTGATGAGACTAATTATTTTGTACTCTGCTGTCTATCAGTTATGAGTAGCATCACCAGCTCACGTCAATGAAATCACGATGCCAACCTGTTTAAGTGCATTCACACAACACAAGCGCTTAGAGTTCCTCTGAGGCCAGTGGAAGTTCATTGACAGCAACAGATTTGGCCTGACAGATAGATCTGATATTTCAGCCGTTACCCTGAGGGCTCTAGCATCCCTCTTCCTTCTATGTGTTTTGATACCTGTTTTTGCATCTTCTGTGGCTCAAATGTGCTCCAAAACACTCTGAAGTCAATGCAAAGCCAGTGGCAACAGTCTACTGCCTTATTTATGGTATTTTGATGTGGAATTATGCAACTATTATTTACTACTCGCTTATAGTTAGACTACTATCAAGCTAGCAAAGTGTGATTTTTTGCGTGTATAAATAGCCCTTGCAAAACATAACACAGATATCAGAGTGTAATATAAACCCACAGCATGAATCATTCCTCTCTTAAGACATGCATGGAAAAGGAAGAGGTTACCAAGCCCTAATCAGAGAATGGCCCCATCTCACGTACCATATGGCACAGGGGCAATTTTTCTTCCATTATGTTCTGTTTCCCCACTTAAGGTCAATAGAAGAGTGCAAACACAACCTTGAACTGATAACAGCTCTGATCTGTTACTGAGTGAAGAGAAGATAACCCTAGGAAAGAAAATGGTGATGGGGAATGAAGCTACCTGCTGCTTCACAGAGGTTTCTCTCAGCTGCTTTTCAATTGCTCTCCACAAATTCTCATGTCTCCTCTCCCCAACATGCCACTATGAGGAAAGGAAAGGCACAGCTAGAGTACCAGGCAGTGTTACTGCAGCTTCTACCACTGCAGGTGTTCAGGACAGGATGATAATAGAGCTGGTGACATCTATTAGTCCAGCTCAGGTACAAGAGTGTCAAAAATACTTCTTTTGGAAGCATTTAAGACTGATCCTCTCTCAGGTTTGAAGGCACTGAGCAAAAGGTAATGCTATGTACCGTGAACTTACCTCTGCATGTTTCCAGGGGCAGCTGCTGCTGCTGTGGGCATTGCTCCATTCCCCAAGCGAGGCTGGACCTCATCAGCTCTCCATGCCAGGAAGTCCTACTTCTGCCAAAGGGCTCAGGACTCTGGTCTCTGCTCAGTCCTTCTGCGGGTATTTAAAACCCACAAGTAAGCACTTGCCAAACCCATTGGGATGTGCAGCATTTTTCCATGTCTGTATGTCAGAAACACCCACAAACCCTCACTGAAAATGAGATGATATGTAATTTATTGGTACTGTAATATTTAATGTACCATCTGCATTAAATTTGGTTGAAGGAATTTTGCAGCCCAAGCATTAGTCAGAGCTGTGATGCAGTCAAATTTCCCCCATCTCTCCTCCCCTCCAGCAGAAAGCCACCTCAAACACTGCCTAGTTCCCTGCTGCTGACCCGAGGGCCTGTGCATCTAGGGTTTTCCCTGGCACTCTGCAGTTCTGCTCTTCTCTTCCCTCTAATTGCAGCTCCTTTTAAACATTGATCATACAGCCTCATTTATTTTCAATCACAGCTTCCTCTTTCTAAATGAGTCCTTCTCTCCCCGTGAAACTGACCATCAGGAGGTGTCTGTAAAGCAGGAACTCCCCAAGTTTTTCCTTAGAGCCTTTCTCAATGCTGATTTAAAAGAAAATAAAATTAAAACCAAGGCATCATGTATTCCCGTAACCTTCTCTGGGCTCCAGAGTAGTTGGACAAACAGGGTGTCTCCCCCAGTTTTATGTCAAAACATACTATTTCCAGTGCAGGTCTTGACAGCCTTCCAGAGAAAACAACACAGCAGGACTGAAACAGGGTTAGGAATGAGAGCAGGGAAAAATGATACCCAGCCTAGATAGAACCATAAGTATTGTCAGTCAGCAGGAGAGCAGGCACTCAAACATTTTTGGCAGGGTATGCAAGGAGCTGGAGCTCAGGGCATGGGGGCAGATGGCATGGGTTGTCTCCCAACTCCTCACAGAAACACAGACTTCTTGTTGCAGTTTTCCTCCTCCAGACAGTGCTTTGAGATCCTCAGCTAAAAAGCTCTAAGTGCATCATATAAAATGTTTTCATTAGTCTATCAGGTGCATGATTACGAGATCTCATTTTTTAGCCACAAATAGCCAATAATTACCTTAGCATCCCATTAGCCCTAGTCTTCAACCAGACTTTTTGCTGGGGAATTTGTCCATACTCAAAAAGCAGGCCAACAGCCCAACTTGGAGAAAGCAGTTTGGCGCATTGCATTTAAGTCCATAAACTTTCAGTCTAGAGGTGGCTTAATGAGCAAGCTTCCCTGTTAATTTTTCATGGGGAGTACCACGTCTGCTAATCTGCTAAGCAGTGGCTGCAGAGCAAGCCCAAAGGCTGCCCCTTCAGCTCTGTGGGTGCTGTAGCAAGCAAGGGCTTGCCCACCCCATTACTGCCCACCCATCCCACTCCTGCCCACCTGGTTACTGCCCACTCACCCTGTTATTGCTCACCTCCTTCTAACATGTCCCCCTCATTTTTCCAGCTGCCAGCCTGTCTTCAGGGCAGCAGGGAGCTGCTTTCTGCCCCTGCCTCTCCTGCACACAGGTATTTCAGGAGGAGCATTGCAGGCATGCAGAGGCTGCTCCAGTGATCACGCTGCCAGTCTGTGGTGTGGCCTAAAGCTCAGGCAGCCACACGGGTCCGGGGCCAGCAGTGCCCTGCTGCAGTGCCAGAAGCTAGCAGAAGGCTGTGGAGAGAGTACGGGAGCAGCAGGGAAAATGAGAGGAGTGCTGAGGCAGCCTGGAAAGGAGAAATGAAAAGAAGGAGTTAAAAAAGACCAGAGGTAAAAGAAGAGTTGAGAAGGAGGTGGTGAAAGAAACAAAGACACAGAACAAGGAGGTGGGGGGAAAATGAATAAACAGCAGAAAACAGGGCAGACTACAGAGGAAGCAAACTAATGGAGTTAAAATCCATCATGGGATTAGAGGAGAGAGGGAGAGCAATTCAGCTCGGGAGGTGCTGAGCTGCAGGAAGGGTGCAGAGATGCTGCTGGGGGCCTGCTCCTAGCAGCAGAGTGTGGTAGGGGGCAGTGGTGCTGACAGGGGGGAGGAAAGACCCTGCATCTTCAGAGTTAATAAAAAAAGCTTTCAGACCTCAGCAAGCTGACTAAATTAGGCGGAGTATAAAGGTGCTGTATTATTTCTCAATACAGCAGTGGTATGAAAGGAGGCAATGGGTTTCTTTTGAAGCAGCTGCTGTGTAATCCAGAGCTTTCAGGTGTACTTCAACCAAATGCTCTCCTGGTTTCAGCAGGTTAACTTCATTAAAGGCTCCATCTATCACTTTAATGTTCACTGAAATCGCACTGGGTGGGTATATTAGGCAGAAATAACCCCCACAAGATGATTGCATGCTGTTGTTTGGCACAGTGAATGTACCTGGAGGGGGAAATGGAGGAGAGGAGCAGGGCACAGAGTGACCCAGGCTGGAAGGACAGATCCTGAATTGCTGTAGTGTGCCAGTGGGCTTGTCCCTTTGCTAAGGCCATCAGAAGCCACTGCAGCCAAACCCCAAGCCTGCAGGAAGCCATCCCTCCTGACCCTGTCTCCAAAAATAACCTGCTTGGTTTCCTCTCCGCTTTGGTACACTGCTTCTTCACACACCCACTTGTGCTGTGCCCCAGGTTCCCTCCCTGCTTTGGTATACTGCTTCATGCACCCACTGTCCCCCAGCTTGTCAGGAAGGTATTGACCCCTCACAGCTTCTCCCTTGCAAAGCTCAGACTATGGATCTCTAAAGGCCATCTGTTCCTCCAACTGACCCTGGCAATTCTGTGCTCTTTGCTGCTGAGGTCTTTGAATGGGGCTTGAATTTCTTACCCCACTGTAACTGTGGGGTGCAGTTGAGACTCTGGAAAAATCAAATAACCTCTTGTGTAAGGTGACCCAAGCTCTGTGTGTTCACCTGCTCTAGGCACCCAAAAGGGCCCACTGACTGTGGTTCCTACCAACAGAGCCACACATGGTCAGCTTCATGCTGGAGAAGCTCCAGTTGAACCACACTCCAGTTAGGGTCAACAAATTTTGCACAGACAGAATTAGAGGTACACATTTGTGTGCCTCTACCACTGACAGTCACAAACCAAGAGACATTTAGAGCCTGCTGAAGCTGGTGGGAGTTCATCCATCAGCTTCACTGATGGCTGGATGTGACCCAAATGGTTGAGCCCTGCAAAGCCAGCATGATGTCTTTAAGTGCTGCCACTGCTTTCCGCCGGGCTGGCTTCCATGCTGTCAGTGTCATGGGCTGTAGTAAGCACTTACTGGTCTGTGTGCTCGGTGTTAGAAAGGGCCACGCCACCAGTCTTACTAAAACACCTCCCTAAAACTACACAAATTCTTAAACCAGCAAGTCATGTAGACCCCCCCTTTGCCTGAAACTTGGCAAACAAAGTCTTAGGACAGAAGCTATTTCTTTTTTCTTATAAACAAAATGCCATTACCATGCTTTGGCTCTTGGCTTGATAGTTTCTGGCAAGAAAATGTGTGTGTGTATTTTAAAGGGATTTCTCTTTTGCTTATCAGGGTTTAGCTTTTGACCTCACCCTTCTTCCCCCTCCCTCCTTCCCCATCCCAGGCACATTCCGGAGTGACTTCCGTGGTGGTGGTACGGTTGCACAGCCCTCCCAGCAACTGGGGTTAGACGCTCTCTCCAGCAGATAGCACATTCTTCTGGAGCACTGTCATGGGGGAAAGCCTTGAGCTGTGAAAGGTTTTCTTTCCCTTTTAATCTTTTATTTTCTTTGATGTTCATTTTAAAATAAATTATTGTGCCTTATATTTATTATGGTACCTGGCTGTGCAAGGACTGGGACCTCTCTGCTGTCCAAACACAGAGTCAGAGACAGTTCTTGCCTCAAACAGTTTACAATCTGGAGAGACAAAGCAGACAAAAACCAAGAGCCAGATATAACATGGATGATGAGCCTGTGGATTACTTTTGCATTTAGTTAAGTTGTAAACTGTTAAGGGAGAGATTGCCATTTGACTATGCCTGTGCAATATCAGAGGTAGGAAGTTTTGATGCTGCTGAATATCCAGTTGCTTAACGCAGAACACTTAGGTGTCCCAGAAAGTCAGTGATTCCTAAAGCAACCACTGCTTTTCACGTGATGTCGCCTAGCATATGTCAGTGACCTCAAAAAGCAACCTCATAACAGAAAAAACCATGCATAATCTTCTAATAAAAGACAGATGAGAACAGATCTAGAGGATCCCGGCTGATAGCTGAAAGCCAAGCTGAGCTGTGTTTTCATCATGGCCAAACACTTCGGTGTTTTGAGAACTTTACAAAGCATGTTTGGCACAGAACTTATGTACATTCTTACCTTCCTAAAACGTTCTTAGTGGTGCTATGACCTTGGTGGAAACAGCTGTTGGATGTCTCAGGCTGTAGGTTGTCTTCATAATCCTCCCTTTAACATATGCGCACATCTCAAGTCAGACCTTTCACTTACACCACTTCCTAGATAAGAAATCCATAATCTTGGAGGAGCTCTACCCTGTTTCCCTTCCCTTTCTCTGAATGTTTGGAGTCACAGTCATCACCCTTTCCCTCTGGGGATGGGGCTGCTTTCTTATCATTGCACAGTATTTCTTCAAGAGGTGTCATCCCTCTCTCTTCAGCATCCTGCACACAGACCCCACTGATTTTTTAGTGTAACTTCTCATGGAAATCAATGGTGCTAAGGCTGCTTCACAGTCAATAGGGTGGCACTGAAGCCCATGCCTCACATAACTGCACCACATGGTCCTCCAAGGAACTGGGACCTGCAGAGCAAATCAGGAAGCACCTCATTTTCTGAGCAGCTTCTACAGCAGGGCAGTGAAAACACTCTTGTGCTCAGCTGCCTTCACAGGACGTAAGCAACATGTGGCCCTCCTCAGATTCAGGCTTTGCTTCTCAGAAGTTCAAACTTAGGGCTTAGCAGCAAGAATTTGCTGAAGAAAAGGTGCACTAGCATAACCCTTATCAGGCACTCTGGAATGAGGAGTGGTTTTGTGGCCATGTAGCTTCAGATTCGGAGAATCAGTAGGGTCTTTTGGTCTTTGTGAGCCAGACAAGTGACCCAGGATCCACCCCAGTGTAATCCTGTGGGCAGTACCAGACCTGTACTGTACTTTGTTTCATTTCCATGTTAGCAAAATGGGATGGCTAATACCTTTTCTTTCCCACCTCTTGTCTGACATCTCTGCTCAATGTTGTGCTCCGGACTGGTCTCTCCCCATGGACAGCCTGGTGGATCCAGTGGCTACTGTGATACAAACAATCCTCAGCTACAGGTTTTTCTCTTTCCTCCTCAGTGTGCTGCATTTATCAGCATCAACCATAAGCCCAGCACAGTCAGGCTTTCCCTTGGTCTCAGCACCTGAGAGCATTTGGGTTCACAAACCTTGCTATTAATAATACATTGCGCAAAGTTGGTATAGAGCTCAAAGTTTTCCATGTGTGTGCTGCAGTTTGATTGTAACTGTGGGTATCATTATCATCAAAGAGACTGAGGAATGGCAGCTTTTAGTTAAACAAATGGAAAGCTGTATTTAGTCTCTTTTGCCACATTGTGATAGGAAAGAATAAAGACTTTTAAATATACTTTACAGCTGCCATTTCTTAGGTTTTTCTGTCTTACAATAGTCTCAGTGGTTCTGACTGAGAAGTTGTTGCACGATCTTTTTTGTTTTTAAGGTTCCTATTGAAATAATACATATTAATTGTCTCATTCCTGAGTTTCTTGTTGTGATGGGAATTTCAGATGGGGGGTGGAGGGATGAGCTGTAAAGCATCAACAGCTGAGAGAGGATGTCCTGGATGAGTAATGAGAGAGCGGGCTTAGATATCACATTGCTAGCAGAGTGTGAAAGAGAAGAGATGGGTCCCCAGAAAGTGAGAAGACAATTGGCAGAGGAGCCCAGCACTCTTTGTGGAGACCAGGGCAGAGGAAGGGGAAGCTGAAAGCACTCAGCAAGGAAGCCAAGTGGGAGCAGGGACTATGCTAGAAAAGAGCAGAATGAAAGCGTAGTCTTTGATGAGAAAAAAAGAGCTGGACTTGTCATACTGTGGACACCAGAAATTAATATCAATGAAGCAATTAGTTCTGTGGTCAATGGGACAAATGAACACTGCTTTCCTAGAGGTCTTAGCATGTGGTTGGATCCATGGGTGTATAATAAAGATTGAGCTCTGTTTTTTCCTGACATGATGGCACTAACAGGGTCTCTCTGTCCTACCTTCCCAGCTTTTTTTACAAATCTTGCAGAAGATTTGTATTTCTGATGAAATGGCCCAACGTTTCAAAAGCAGCTGTGGCAGCAGCAAACACATGATCATATGCCATATATAAGTTCTTCCTTACACACTTAAGCTAAAAGTATATATGTATGTCCTAGTCCTTGCAACACAGTGCTATCCCAAAGGGCTACAGGTAGTCTAGGAAAGCCATAGTGTTTGCAATTACCCCCATTTTACATGACACAACACAGAAATACTAGACCATTCCAGGCAGAGCAGAGGCCCCCATGCTCCTCACTACCACTCACCTCAATCCTCTCTGCTCCAAGAAATATTTTGATTTTTCACCTGTTGAAACACATGAAAGCAGTGGCTTTCTCTTCCAAGTGCTCTAGGACAATTGGACCAAAGGTGCCTGGAGAAGTCAATGTGAGCTCCCTTCTTCTCTCAGCTCAGTCCCATAGCACAGCCACGGGTGGCTGTCACCCAGCAGAGACTGGTTACAGTGCTGATTCCTAACAGAAGGTGAGCAGCAAAGAAGCCCCATCTGTTAAACACATGAAAGGTGAATTGACGTGAGTTCAAGCCAAGTACTGAAAAGTAGCTGTGAATCTGAAAGCTTTGTTCCAAAGAAACAAAGTCCCACTTTAAAATTAGTCCAAAAAATCCCATCCTGCTTCCATTGAAGTCAATGGCAAAATTCCCACTGCTTTAACCAGGAACAGAATCAGGCCACTTCCAGACAGATTTACAGCCAACACATGCTGCAATGCTTGCATACTGCATGTGCTTACTTCTATTTCCAGCCATGTTAAAAAATTATAGCAAATGCCTATGGATTTGTGTGTATGAGTTATTGTGCTGCTAATGAGAGGAAGAATTACCCGAACATGGTTTAGATGGTCATCCGTTGCCAGCACAGATGAAATTGCTGGGTCATTCACTGGCCTCATATTGCTGTTCATCCCATTAGCATTTCCATTAGAATTATTGCAAAATGTAACTCAATTTCTTTTCTTTTTTTTTTTTTTTTTGGCGGATGTGGGGAGGGACACAGACTGTGTTTGCAATTAGTGCTGCTAAGGAATTGGAACCGGAGCTGAAGGAACACTCCTGTGCACACTGCGGCCACTCACAGGATGCTCGTCTGACAGGACCACTTATGCTGAACTGGGGCAGTAGGAGAGGTTCTAAGGATAGAAAAAACCCAAACCGACTTCTTACAGTTGAAGGCCTCTACGCATAATGCATGCATGTTCGTGCACTGGAAAGCTTTGCCTAATTCATTCCCACATACTCCTTGCCTTCGGCAGCTGAGTCCATCCCTCTTAAATGTTAAGAAATTTGCAGTCTAAACTTCACACAGATTGTTTCCAAAGTGCTGCCTGCAACCAGTGGGATTCTCAGAAGCTGCTGTTTGCCAGCCTCTTTGGTAGCTAGGCCCCATGCTCTTTGAAGCTATCATTAAAAAAAAAAGAAGATAATCATCTCATGGCTGAAGTCTCCCTCCTCTCACTCCTCCCACTTGGAAAAAAACACCATCTATTGTTTTCCTGTAATTGATCAAGCACAAACATTCAGCTCTACAGTTTTACGACTAATCATCTACTTCTAAGACACGTGTTCGCAGCTATGCAAGGCACCAGCTGCTGTCATTCCAATGGATATTAATTTATATTGTCTCCCACTCCCGTCCTCCCTATGAGGATGCACAAAGGGAGTGGGGTGGTGGCGGGGGCTTTAGATGAAGACATCTGTCTGAAAGGCAGACAGTAGCCGTGCTGCTGAGATTGCACCTGGACTGTCACTGGAAAATCAGACACACTAGTTGCTTCCTAGCTCTCCAGGCTCGGTACTCACACAGGGTTTTGACTAGAGTTATTTTCTTATTTACCTGACTTGAAGGGAAATTACATGTCTGGGCAGAGTGAATAAGGCAGACTTCAGGAGCAAAACAAAGCTGATTGTAATAAAATATCACAGACATGTGGTGCAGCAGTGCAGGGGGCTAAGGACGGGGAAGAGGAAAGCTGGAGCCCTTAATTTTGTCACCTAAAAAGATTCTTTCATGATGGTGGGCCATATTAAGCTCCTCTCTGGAGAGGCTAGCAACTGTCCGGGCTCGTGTGCAGGATGAACCCGCCACCTGCAGCCTCGGGAGGAGAAGGTGGAAGAGAAGAGGACTTGTCGGTTGTCCTTCTGTGGGATCCCACAGAGACGGACAGAGCTCAACACTGGTGGCTGGAGCTGGTGACCCCACAGCAGCGTACAAAGTTTGTGTGCCCCTCACCTCCAGTCGTCTCCCAATAACTGAACTTAAAAGCATCACACATGAATTCACAGACCCTCCCTACGTGCAGTGTGATGGCCTCAGTCCTGCACACAGCGGCACACAGGAGGCTCACAAGTCACCACAGAGTCTGGCACAGACCTCCTCTGGGACTGTTGCAAGCTGTTTCTCCTTCATCCAGCTCCCCCTGGGGGAAAGTGCTGTGCACAGGGACACACGGGGGGCTAATGTGCTCTCCTAGAACAGCCTGTTCTGCTAAAGCATTCAGATGCCACCTCCCAGATAAAACAAAACTGAGGGCATTACTGTAGGGGATATGAAAGATTTCTTTCTCCTAAGAGCAGAGCTGTTTCCCAATCATGTTCACTAATCAAATACCAATGTGACTGGGGTCACATTACACTGTGGCTGTCAGCTCTAAGTGCATTCTGTATTTTTCATGTCCCATCCTGGTCTGCTGTGTTGTGTTGCTATTTCACCCCCAGAGGCAGCACTAGAAAACTTATCCTTACTATTTTCTTTGTGATTTTGCTTGGAAGCCCTAATCGAGACTTGAATCTGGTGCTTCCACATGCCATGCAAATGACTAAGGAAAAGTTTACTAAGCAAAGAAGTTGGTTGAGCAGTTGCTCTGCGGCATTTAATTACATTAGTAAAGAGCAGAGGGACAGTAATGTGCTCAGATGTGAGGTGCTGTTTGACCATATTTTTTGAAGCGATTTTTCAAAATAAAGAACTCATCACAAACTGGAGATGTATTTCACTCTTTTAAAGAAAGTTTTACTCCTGTCTTGTGTTCACAAAGATATGAAAGTTTTGCATTCTTTTTTATAATGTCTGAGCTAGCAGGGTTTCTGAGACAAATGTAATAATCCTTTCTTGTTATTACATGCCTGAATTCCCACTGCTGTATACCACAAGAAGTTACTTACCCTCTGCGAGCTGGTGTAAAATACTGCTTCTGGTGCAGAATTTATATCTAGGCATGTTTTACTTTTGTTCAAGGTAATTGAGAATGTGGGTGCAGGTTGGAGAGGGCATCTTTTTTCCCTGTTTTTTTAATTAGCTTAAGCTGAACCTAGTGATTCTTCAGGCAATCACCTCAGAGCCTGTAGTTAGTGGAGGTGACACAATCATTTCTTTTTGCTCTGCAGAATTTACTCTGTTCCCTGAGGTCATAGTTCCTCTCCCTCTCCCTCTCCCTCTCCCTCTCCCTCCTCTTCCCCAGGGATGCGCTGGTCACAGGGTATCAGCCATGTGAAATATTAGTGTTCCCTTTACATATACACCCTCAAATAAGTCAAGATATTTTGGGACAGAAGTTATTTTTAGCATCCCTGTTCCTTTGCCATAGCCACTGCAAGGAAGAAGCTCAGGAGCACTGACCGCTGTGCCATTAGACAGTTTTGATTGACTAGTCCCACTAAAATATATGACTCCTCAAAGATGATGCCGGGAAGTTCTACATTTTAACAGACGCTCACCACCCCCTTCTTTTCTATAAACAGAGAAGACATCTAGAAGGGGCAGGCTGCAGATGGGATTGTTTGTCTCAGTGATACGCATATCCCAGGTTGAGGTTTCATGGGTAATTGTACCCAGGCCACTGGTAAGACAATATCTCTGATGTGGCATCCATTTAAGGGGCTGCTTTCTAGCTGCACTCTCAGGCAGAGACCTAAGGTCTCGAAGCAGATCAGGGAAGACTCATATCTTATAGTCTCATGTTCCCCAAAACTCTTCCGCTGGATTTCCCAGCCCATTACCCACACTTTCTGTCAAGGTTGTCCAGATTCCTAAGAGCTCTGAGCCAGATGATACTGGGATGATTTACTGAGGGTATGAGATGACAAACAGACTGGCAAACATTTCCTTGTGGCCTTGGCCACTCAGACAGCTTGAAAAGAGCTTGGGGAGTGAGAGAGGCTATGAAGCATGCACAGCACAAACTTCCACTGCTCCAGCCTATTCCATCTGTGCCTGCACAGAAATCCTTGCAGAGCATGCATACATCAAAGGGAGAAGCAGATTTTAAAAATATATTAAACAAACTCTTAGACGTAACCTCAGATCAGAGCTTGCCCACACATTGGTCTATATACTTGATCTATACAATACAACTCTATGTAGAAACCTGTATTTGAAACAAGTTTCTTGGGTTTTTTTGTTTTTTTTTTTTTTGCTTACCCTGCTTTTTGGAGTGCCAGTGATTCTTGCATTCAGCCAGTGCTCCCCTCCACGCAGGAGATAACAAGGGTCTCTCTCACTTGAAAGGGTTAATTGTATTGTGTTTGTAAAGATCTTTGAGAACTCCAGTTGCCAAGTGCCACACCATCTCCTTCTTGCTCTCACTTCCAAGCACTACAATTCTGTGGGCCAAATAGCAGTTACTTTTACACATAGAGTCCAAAGGAAAGTAAAAGTGCAGCTCCGACCTCCAAGTCCTTTCCTATACACATGGTGCCTTCCTGCTCTGGGAGCTCTTTTGCAGGAGTGACTCATGTGGGTCAAGCTATTGGGGCACCGAAGCTTTGGGGTCACCTGTCTTACGAAGGCACAGAACAGCTGTGAAACAGGTACACTGAACACATTATCCAGCCTCCATTCAGGACCATCAGTTAATCATGGGATCACCAGTCGCTGGGGCCACTGAGAACCATCCCTTGAAATGCAGAGTCCTCAGGGCTACTTGTGGCAGAGGTGAAAGGGGACAGCTCGACCTTCCAGGGGACAGGAAAATCCCGAAGTGCCCATGAGTGTGGCCAGACTATCCAAGTGCCCAGGAGAAATGGAATTGGAAAATGATCCTCTCTCTCCCCTTCCATCACTCTTCTGTCTTCCCACCGCTTCCAACTGCTTCCCACCTCAGCATCTCTTCACTTGCACCATGGCAAGAGGGAAGACAAGAGACCAAGGAGCCTCCTTCACTGGCTTATCACAGGAGATGCAGATGAGTATGTGGCAGAAGTAGAGGGATGTGCTGTAATGCCTGGCACTGTGAGGCTTGGAGTGAACGTGGCCCTGCTGGAGCCAGGAGAGGTTGAGAGGCAGGATCTGCCTGGGGAGGCTCCCACATTGCTTCCTAGACAGGGGTGAAGGACTGCAGAAGAGAGGAGTGGAGGGCTGGGAGAGGGTCAGGCATGATCCTGTGGCAGGAACCTCCTCCTAGTCAGTCTTCAGATGTGTTAGCAGCTTGCATGCCTGACCCTGGCTGATCAAAGCCTCACTAGGACATCGCCCTCATCTTCCTGCCCTGTCACTGCCAGCAGAGGCACGAGTTATTCCTCTTTTGTGTGTGAGGCTCTCCTCCTGGGGACCTTGTCTTCCTTCTAATCAAATAATCAGATGTGTTTATTGTTGTGGAAATCATGCCCTCCCCTGAAATGCCTGACTAGCAACAGCTTCCTGGCTTTGTCTGCAGGCCTGCTGCCTGGATCCCACCTCTCTCCTGGTGTGGCCTGGGGGGCTGTGTGGGGGCAGCCAGCCGCTGGCTCAGCCAGTCCTGTGTGCTGTCTCTCCGAGGGAGGGGACCTCTGAGGGGACCTCAGCAGACAAGGGTTAAAATGCACTCACACCAGGGTTACTCTCCCCATTCCCAACCTCTACAAGAGGAGAAAACCAGCCACATCCCAAGTGGAGGTTTGCATTTGGAGCAGATACTATGTCACCAGGACACTTGAGTAGAGGGAGAGGATGGTCACAACCATGGAGCTTCCCCTGCCTTTGTGGAAGCTGGCTGAGGAGCCTGCAGGCTCTCCTTGTCAGGTCACAGTGGCCATGGGGCATGACATGCCAGTCCATCCCACCCTGTTTCCCCCTGAGTCTGAGGGAAGCTGCCCAGGAACTCCGCTTGCTCACGGCCACTGCACCCGCGGTGGTGGGGCTGCCCGTGAGGCCGGCTGGCCCCGTGCCTGCGGGGCAGCAGCTCTGCCTGGGGACATCACCCGGCAGTGGCTCTGCTGCCCTCGCCCCTGCGCTGCCGCTGACCCCGGGTGCGGAGCCAGGACCAGCCGTCACCTCAGCCGGCCCTGCCGTGCTGCCTCACCCACCTGCAGCCCCGGCCTGAGGGGCACTGCAGGGACCTGTGGCTAAAGTGTCTCATCTCACAGGCTCTCCTGCTCAGCCAACCATGCGCTTAGTTTGTCTGCTGACCCCCTGGCCCCCAACACATGTTTCATAATGCATATTTTTAAACTCTGATCCCATATCCTGTCAGGAAAAGAAATGTCCTGACTGCACAGCACCAGTCTGAATTTTTTGGGTGTTTTTTTTTGTCGAGTTCTTTTCCTGTGCTTACACTCTCACAGTGTAGCATTTATTAATTTGAGGATAAGGACAACTTAAAACATTTTGGCTTCAGAAGGTTGACAGCAGGGGTAAAAGTAAACTGAGCCCATGCCCTGCTTAATAATCTGCCAGTGCTGGCACAAAGTGCCAGGGCAGCTCCATGGGGCCTGGGAGTGCAGCACGCAGACCCTGGCAATCCCAGTGCGCTCCTGCTGCACACAGACCATGGCAGGAGCCTGCAGTTTGTCTACCTGCAGCTGAATCACTGTGTCTGGAGCCTGCCTGCCTTGTACCAGCACCCACTCAATGTGCCTGCCTGGCAGCTGTTGTGCCTATTTTATATTTTCATGCCGCCTGGTGTTCCGGCTTGTGAGCTGAAGCTCTGGCTATAGGATATGTGGGAGATGTGCAAGATAGAGGTGAAAGGAACAGAGTGAAGTAATTTGAAATGTGGGGTTTTATAAATAAATAAAGGATTTCTTAAAAATAAAAAGGCTTAGCAAATTAAAGCAGACAAGCAGGTTACATGGTAGCTAGAGGATAAACCTGAACATCCTGGGCACACAAACCATCAAAGCATTCCCGAGTGCAGAGAGTCCTGAGAGCTGCCCTCTGGGCTCAGTACCCAGATCCATTCCAGTGAGGTGTTTGCAAATCCTGTTTTCATCCTGCTCCTGAGAGCATATGGACAGCACGGTGTGCCCAGGGCCGTGTTGTCCCCCGGCACTCTCAGTATGGGGCTGCTGATGGGTGTATTGTTGGCTCTCTGCACCTAAAGCACAAATCAGGCAGGACTCAGCCTCATCGAAGTCGGTGAGAGAACAAGTGCCTTTTGTTCAGCATAAACATCCAAGAGGAGACATAACCAAACAGCCAAAACAAAAGCAACGCTCCTTGAAACACTGCCCCAAACAACCACATGTGGGCCAAGGGCTCCTATTGTTCTCCCAGAGTCTACAGGGCCAGGAAGGACCTGAAACTCAGTTGGCAGACAGGCTCCTATCTCATCTCCAAGGCTCAGGGAGCATCAGCCAAATGTCACTGCTGCTGGCCAAACCCATGACTGCTACAAACCATGTTGCAGGGCGACTTTAATCATTTGCTGGCATCTCTGAGCCAGCCCCTGCCAGCAGGACAAAAAAAGTCCTACAGAAAACCCACTGTGACAGAGCTGGGGCTGTGACAGTGAGCACCCCATGCTTTGGGACCTGCTGGTTGCACCCTCACTGTCCCCTCTCATAGGAATCCTTGGGAGCAGCAGTCCTGAGCCAAGGAAACCCAAGTAAGTGGGAACCTCAGTGTACCCCACATAACTGAGCCCACGACAGCACTGCCTCCCTGGCACCCCTATCCCAGACCATCGAAGTGATTGATGTGTGTGTTACCTCCCATCTGCAAGGGGGAGAGAGGGGCCCCAGGGCTCCCTGCTGCCTTCATGTGTCAATAATCCCAGGAAGGGGAAAAGCCTCGAGATTTCCCATCTTTTCCTAATGCTAACTGTGGAAGAAAATCTACAGGCGAGAGCCCAAGAAATGCAAACTTAGTGAATGCTGCCTCTGCTCTCAGGAAACTTGGCCAGAAGTAAACGTGCAGAGGAATGTAATTGCTGCAGAAGATGATGCTTGACTTTTCAAATCCAAGCCCCTAAATACACGGTGCTTTGGCTGTGATTTAGTTACTTTCTTCTCTGTTTTGTAGCAATGGCAGTCTAACCACTCTCCAACGCATCCTCACCCCCAGCCTTTTTCACCTCACTGCTCCATACACTCTGTTGTGCCATCAAAGCAATTTGAGGAACTGAGTTGGGAAATGATCTATGCCAAAAAGAGCCCAGCAAATAGAAAACAAGTCAGTCTTTTTTTCAATAGCAGTTCAGTTACCTTTGTCCTTTCACAGCAATGAAAATCCCTACAACTGGGGAAGGGAAAAGGACTTGTGGATGGGGTGGGACCAAATGCTAAGAGGGAAGGATGGGGCAGGAGGGGGAGCCTGGCAGCATGACTGCATTAAATGCATGTTAGACTGAGACCTTACTGTCCTCTTGTTATATATAAAGAAAAATGACTGGACTGGAGGGCTTATTTTCAACAGAGGGGAGAGAGGAACACAGAAGGAGGGAAGCAAGGAAGGACATTCTCCATGGTAAGGAGGATGTGTGCATGTGCCTCTCTGAACAGATCAGAACCCTTCTTCTAATGCTTCACTAACTGAAATCGTTGTGATTAATTTGGCAAAATGTGAATACAGAGCTGGAAACTGGGCATGCTTGGAGCATCTTTGATTTCCTCTACTTGCTGAAATAACCAGTAGGCTGTCAGGTAGCTTCAGTCTTACGAGCAGTCTGATGACTAACTTATGCTCTGGTTTCAGTCTCCCTAGAGGTGCCACCCGCCCTTCCCATCGTGGCCAGGCCAGTGAGTGGCTGCAGCTGTGCCACAGCCCCGGTGCCTGCCCAGGAGCCCTCACCCACTGCAGCAGCCTTGCAAATCCTTTCCACAGCTGGGGCAGGGAACACCCTGCAAACCTGGCCCACCTCTGAAAATTGTCACTTACAGGGATGCAGGCATTGGAGTGGCATGCAGCTTTGGAAATGCTGCTCTGTCTGCGAGCTTCCTCCTCGTATTGCTTGCGTGGCTCAGTGGTTCTGCACATCATCCGCTCATGAACCAGGTGTTCACTGTGCCTCTTCCCTCACGTGCACACATCGCTGTAACTACTGACTCCTTCAGAGAGAGGGAATGGCTAGAAGTAAGTTGGAAGAGTAAACTTGCTTTCAGATCAAAAGCAGCAATACCTAAGAGTGTGTGTGTATATATATATATATATATATATGCATATGTATACCTAGGAGGAAGGGAGGGCTGGTTTATTTACTTTAATTTACTTAGGAACTAGTTTCTTCATATTTGCTCTATTTTTTCTTATCTTTTCATTCCTATAAAAATTTTGGCAGATGAAACCTCTGAAAATTGTAGCTTGCTGGTTTGAAAATCTAGGCTGCAATTTTTTAGGGTTTTTTCCCTTTGTACTTGGGATTGAAGGATATGCTGTATGAAAACTAACAGAGCCTAGAGACTAAATCAGATCATGGAGGTAAGGTTTTGGCAGAGAAGCAGACACTTCCTCCTAATCAGTACCAAGAATTCAGAGAAGAATGGGGTAGGTTTTAATGTAAGTTTACTTTTCTTGCAATGAATTTTAATGACAGTTTTCACGACTGTTTCTGTGATTCATAAGAGAAAATTAAAAACCTACACCTTGAAACTTCTATGACAAAGCTGCTAACATCTCACAGCTTCTGGCATTATCTTGGAGAACCCTTCAGTCCTGTTTCTATGCCACATTGTTTTCCACACAAATGTATTTGAAATAAAAAACATTGAATGTTCATTGCCTCTTTATATCATTTTTATTCATTACCCGCTGGAGGCAAAGGGCACAGTTTTATATAGAAGCCTCATTGAATATCTTATTTTGCTATTTTACTCTACTGTGCATATTTCCCAATAAATTATTTTCTTTCAGATGCAGATATTCTCCTGGAAAAGCAAAGCAGAGCTGTTTCCTCTGCACAGAGGTTTTCTTTTACCATAAGCACAGCCAACCCTTCTGGCTTGGGTTAGTCTGTCAGGCATATTTTGGGAATGGTTTGAGAATTAATTCTGTTTTAAAGACTATAATCACCTTTTTGGCCCTTGAAACTCGTTCAGGATTTTTGTACACGGGCAGCAATAAAATGAGATTTGCACACATCAAAGGCTTTTTCTAGACAAGCAAAAAGACAGTGGAGATGAAATCTGTGTCTTTCTTGCAATCTATATCCACAAAGCAACTGACTCAGAAGTGACTCATCCCCGTCTGTAATGATGGCACAGCCCCAGCTCACACTATGTGGACACCGGCCCTGGGGGCCACATACTTTGACTCTGTATCACTTTGGGGTGCCAGCAAAGTTATTGGTGTTGGTTACCTATGCTCACAGACGGCACAAGTGAAGGTCAAGGCAGAAGTTGTGTTGAAGGTCAATGTGGCTTGGGGAACATCAGAGATCAGGGGGAATTGCTGGATGAAAGAGGCAGTTAGGAAAGGAGACTTTGTGGTGCCGGTGGTACCCAGGGAGGTGAAGGGAGGTGTGGAACAGGCTGTGAGATCTTGGGTGTCAATATGTGATCTAGAGAGGGGCAGTGATGTGTGAGGGGTGTGTCTCCCCATATTGGTTGGTGGGTTTCCTCACAATTCCTACTTGCCCTTCTGCTTCCTCCCTCAGGCACAGATAGGTTTGGACTGCAAACTGGAAATGGGACCAGCAGTCAGCGTTATCACAAAGTTCCACCTTCTTTGTTGGTTTGTGAGCTTCATACACTGGGGACAATCCCCTCTTCTTCCCACTTATTTCCTGTTCAGGTCTGATGCTTCCCCCACTCCACAGCCCCCTTTCCCCTTCCCAGCCTATTTTAATTTCTCATCCCTTTTCCTTTGCTCCAATTGCCTCACTTTGTCAATTCCCACTCTCTTCCCCCTCACCTCTCCTTCCCCATTCCCAGAGCAATCCTGTCTCTCCAGTTGTCTGTGTCAGATCATTCCCATCCAGCCCATGAAGAAAACCATCAGCCTAGATGTCCCCCGTGGAGCAGATCCCACACTTGGGAATTAGGATCCCTTCTCAGTCTTGTTCCCGTCCTTTCCCAAGGTATGCCTCAGCGACTCCGTACCTTCCCTGCAGGGATGAGAATACCAAGTGAAGGGAATCTGAGCAACCTCCTCAGGAGACCTCCGCAGCCTTTGAGCCAGAAGCCTCTGGGACTTACTAAAAGCCCTGAATGCCTTCTGGGAGGCTGCAGGAGCAGCTCAGCTCCACTCCAGTCCTGATAATGGCATTTTGCTTCCTGAGAGCCTCCCAAGCAGCTCAGCTGCCACGTTTCTCACGCCTGAGAGGCTGCAATGCTCTGCCCCAGGTAGAGCACACTGCAGCAGGTCACTGCACTTCTGCTGGGGTAACCCAGCTCCGAGGCCCTCTGAGCGGAAAGGCACTACATCCTACTCTGCTTACAGCACGATATAGGTCTCATGAGGGTGCACTCTTGTTCATTACAGTTAATTAACAGTCAGATGGCCCCATATACGTCTTTACGCAGACGGAAGCAGGGACTGCAAAATAGATTTTAACTTGAGCCTAGGTCCCAGGGAAGTGAGTGCTCCTGTGGGGAAACCATGGGAGATCACTGCCAAGGCAGAAGGACCACCCTCTGAAACTGTGATCACTGAGTTTCCAGCTCCTAATGCACTTTGTCTTTTGCTACTCTTTGTACAGCTCCAGAAGGAGAAACCGAAGTATCATTTTTATTTGTCCAGTTTTAAGCTGTGAGTGCAAGTTATGACCTGATTGGTTCTAAAATTGGTATCTATGCAGATTATGATTTAATACATGCTAAAACTGACTGACAGTTTTCCGTGAATTGTCTTGGCCATAAATACCAAGATCTGCATACAAAATGTTTTGAAATGCAGTACACATGTATATTTATTGACCCATTACCGCAATTTCTGTTACACCTTGTGTTGAAAACCTGCACATTTGTCTCTGTTTTGTTATTTTTCTTTTTTCTTTGTAGTTAACTAAAATTTCTATCTCAGAAAGGCTTCATTATTCCTTCTCCCTGTACTAATGACTTTTCACTTACGTATCTGCTATTTTGAATATTACTTCATCTAACATAATACTCTTATCCGAATCTCAGTGCAACCCATAACTGATTCTAAAAAGATCTATGCTTGTGCATAATATGCGAAAAGTGGAGTCATTCAGTGAAATGCCCTACGTACCTCAAGTTAAGTACCTGTGCAAAACTTTCAAGGAGTCCTAAATCTCTGGCAAGAGAGTCTTCAGACACCTCATCTGGTTGGACCTGGCACCTGTTACACGGCTGCAGAACACCTCGACCGGTACCAACAGCAAAAGAAGAGCTCGATGCTGAGGTGAAACTGTCCGGGGAACTTCGGCAGTGAACAACTGAAGACAATGCAGATTTGAGAGGGCATCAAGTTAAGCCCTGGGATGCTTTTATCCCTACAAAGCAGCACATGGCTGTTTTTGATTTTTTGTTAAAAAAGTCACCTTACCAATTCTGATTGAGCTTGATCACGTGTCGTCGTCTAATATCAAATCACATCCACGGCTGAGGATGACTTTGTGGACACAAAGAAGAGAAAGACTCTGTGTACAAATACATAATCATATATAGTCTTAAAGCCTTTATTTTAATGCAAAATAAAACAGGTAAAATTTATATAGCCATATATAACAAAAGATCAAAATCTTGGTACTAGAAAAAACCTCTCAAATTTTGTGTCGAATTTCTCCCCCAAAACAATCACACATGATTTTAAAATCAGTTTCACTTTAACACACAGGTATTGTCAGGATCACAAGCACCTCTCTCTCCCTCACAGTAACAGAATAGTGTCTTACAAAGCCTTCTCTTCTATGCAGAGATAGTGAATAGCACTTCTGATTTTGCACGTAAGGCTTAAGGACCCTGCGGAACAACTGTGACAGAGAGCACAGGTGTGGGGCCTTTTGCAAGTGCAAAGCAGCCCCTGCTCGGAGCAGAGTGTCAGGATGTGGCCCTGGCAGAGCAGTTGGTAGGATTCACTCACAGCGCTAAGTCTCTGATAAACAAATCTGTGATGGCTGGGAGGAAGAGGTAGCACAATTCATCTGTAAAAAAATTAGGCAGCATGTGAAGCTATTTCTAGATCAGGAAGCTGGAGTGAATTGGAATTCAGGGCTGTATGCACTTTTTCAAGGCAGGAGCCTTTTTAAAAAATATATATATATGCGCTTAGTTTTCCCCTTTTTTTTCTCCACGAAGGGCAATTGATATTTCTTTATGCATTCGAGGGGTGCCTAGAGACTTCTGCATCATAATATATCACAGTGGTAATGTCGGCTTGCAGGCCAAGATCATGGCTCACTAGTGGGTGGTCACTCAGAAAATCCACAGGCTCTTTTTCTATCTCTTAATCTTTCAACTGCTGGGCCCAGCTGGCCCTGTGCCAGAGCCAGAAATGCAGGCTGCACGCCACCAGCTCAGGAAATCAAAGCTTCAGCTTCACGTGAGCTCGGGCCTCTCTCCCCTCTCTTGATTCCCCTTCACACACACACTTAGGGCTGCTCCTGTGGCAAACCCAACTCTCCCTTCACACCCACTACGTCAGTAACTCTACTGCTGGACTGGCACATTTTGGATGCGGGAGTGCGAGGCAATTACGTGTCAAGAGCATTTCAGACTCATAATTTTCCCAAACATATGGACATATGGGGAAAAGAACAACTTGTTACTTAACGGCTCTTTTGGATTTTGCAAGTGTGTATTTTCAACCGTCAGTTGTAGCACCTCGTGAATTCTGCACGGTACATATTTTTCCACAATATGGTGCTAAAATCATACATTTTACACTGCAGAAAAGCTGACTATATATACTGTAGTTACACATCATACTTTTGAAAATACTGTACCTCTACCAGATATTAAACCAGCAAATGGCAATTTTCTCCCAGAACAATGGCACCAGAGATTGATGAGATGCTCTGTAATACTTTTTGGTCTTATTCCCCCAGCTAGGTCACAATGTTCTTCCTCCTTAGCTCATTACCTATAGGATGCATCCATATATTATACTTGCAGCACTTTTTTTTCTTTTTTTTTTGATTGGAAGACGCTCTCTACTGACTTCTGCTTACAGAGCAGAAGCATCATTTAATAACCTGTTGGGTAAGATTAACAGCTCAGAAGGTGTTCGTTTGATCTCTCTGCCTCAACTGAGTGGAGCTGATGCAGTCAAGGGGAGCTCTTAAGGAAAGATTCAGGTTATGGGGAGACAATTGCGCAGGTCCTTCAACGGCTATAAATAACCCCGAAGCTGTTTCCATCCAGATTTTATTTGGCTCTGGCTCATGCAATACCGTAAATAAGTTCTGTTCACTGTGCTGTGATGCCATTTGAAGGGTTAGTTGAGAGTGATTTACAAAGGCAGTAGCTTATATTCAGAGCTGTTCTTAATTGTGGCCTGGCTTGATAAAGCCACTGTCGCAAACATTAGTTTCTTTACAGCTGGATCAAATGTATCAGGGGTTATATTTCAAGGAGGGAAAGGAAAGTATTTTAATTTGTTTTTGCTTCACTTTCAACAGGCCTTTATAACACCAGCGGCTATCCTGTGGCTGCCAAGTCCTGGCTGAGTATCCTACAGCATCTAAAGCTTTCTGAGAGAAGTACAAGGCTGTGTAGAGCACGTACTTGACAGGCAGAGTTTCCTTGGGGAATGCGCCTTATTTATGGAGGGTACTGAGAGACATCCAGCTTTACATCCAACAGTCCTTCCAGAGGTTTTTCCCTCCTACATTACTAGGGAAGAGGGCAGAAAGAAATGGAACAAGAACCAAACACACTTGCTTCATAATCGGTTGCATTCCTCTTCCTCTCTCCCTCCCACCAGCGCTTCCTCCTGACTGGATTTAGAGCTGTGACTGCCCCTGCCCCTGGGAGTCCAGCCCTCCATCTGAATCATGGAGGTGCCCCCCCACCACCAAAAGCTGTCTCCTCTGCCATGCTTCCCAGCCCCTCTGGTGGGTGGAGGTTGGTGGGAATGCAAACACTAGAGCCTGCCAGCCACTCATGTAGCTGCAAGTGCTCCCTGTGCCTTCGGGTTATGCCAGGTTCTCACCAGCATCAGCAGCAGAGAAGAAACACAGGCTGGGATTAAATGCTGCTTCTCATCAGGGCCATTACCTGCTGGCAGGACACATTCCTAGCAGAACAAGCCTTCCTGGTGGTATTTAATACCTGGAAAGTGATCTATGTGATTTAATCTGTTGCATACGAAAGGTGTCAAAAAGACATCAAAGAAATCCTTATGCTTCATCCTTGGCCAGGTCACAGTTTCTCCCTGATGAGGAGAGGAGGCCTAATGGTTTAGTGACACTCCCAAAAGGCAGAAGTCGAGGAATTAAGGACACTTGGAAAGAATGTATTTCTAGCACGCAATACTGCATGGTTTCTCCATGACAAAATCCTTGAGAGATGGATCTCTAAGCCCTCTTAGGTCAGGTTGCACAGTCGCTGTGGCTGGGGATGTGCATTTCTGGCTACAGAGCAGGCTCAGGCTGTGTGGGGCGAAGAGTTGGGCATTACCCCACCATCCTGTCCCCACTCCACGGCTTTGCTGCAGTGCTGGACACACCTCCCCACCTACATCTTCTCTCTTCCTGTGCATTGCTGCAAATAACTTGCTACAAACAGCTTTCTCTCCTCTTCCTCCTGGGCCCCAGGGTCTTGAAGCCCTTCCTGTTGCTTTCCTTGTCTTTTCCCTCATCCCTTGCTGTGAAAAAGCCCTTTCCCCACAGACCTGACGGCCTCTGCTGCATGAACTCGAGTAGTTTGGCACTTGGCACGGCGGGGCCTGGCACTGCTCGAGGCTGATCTTCCCTTGTGGACCGAGGGTGGCCCCGCAGAGCGGGAGCCTTCCGGCGGTGTTGGGCTGGCCAGGGCACGGCACGCTGCTGGCAGGCACTTCGCTCCAACCCCCGCTGGAGCAGCCCGGAACAGGCTGCCCTGATGGAGTCAAGGCAGCACCTGACACAGTAACTTACTACAAATTACGGAGTTCATGCCCATAGTCACCTCCTTGTCCACTTATAGGCCAGCTCCAGCGAGACACCAAGAGTGACACTTCCTGACGGCAGCTGAGGCTCTGGTCTCCAGGGTTTACACTTAAAGACTGCACACTATATAACTAACAAACACTCACAAGCACACCCTCCCTCTACAGACACAGTTCTCAGGTGGCTGGCTGCCTGTTCTCTGTGAGCCTGCCCAAGCACAGGGGATAAGGCTTTTCGCCCTACTCCAAATGCAGCAAGTGCAATAAGAAGAGACTCTTGATATACAAACTGCAAAAAATGAAGGCTACAAGACAAATGCTGCCATCACCAAAAAAGAAAGAGGAAGACGGAGGCCAGATCACAAATCTGGAACTGCAGCATCCTTAAAGCAGAGCTGTTGGTCTGAACGTGCCTGGAATGTGGCCACTACCTCTGAGGCAGTCCCTTGTCATGATCACACACTGGATACACAAGATCCCCAGCTCCACATGAAGTCCATACTGCACGCTGTGTTCTCACTTAAAAGGCTTTACAACAGCACTGTGAAGTAAACTCTGGTGACTCCGCTGCCCTTACACAGACAGCTATGTACTGTAAAGGTGTAACTGGATTCAGTAAATAGCCCTGAGGTGTATTAAGTGTTGTATTTCATTTCCAGCAGCCACTTTCTATTTTTAAAAGGAATTAAAAAAGCACTCGACTGTCTGGTACCTCACATACTCAAAACACATCGTACCTCACGCGGCTTCAGTTCGCCTGTTAGAAAGCACCTACGCTGAGCCCAGCTCAGTAAGAACAACTCCAGGTCTCGTGTGCCATTCTTACAGGCACCTACACTTGGGAACAGCTCTACAAGGATGATGTCCAACCAGGCTCCTTCCAGGCTGTTCCGGCAAGTCCAGTGCATGGCTATACAGCTGCAGTCATGGGGTTCTTCTGCCTGGGATCCTGTTGCCTGTACTGGTACTGGTCTGGACTGGTCCCACGGTGTCGGACAATTTCATTATAAGCGGGTGCTCGGTGGGACTGAGGAGGGGAAGGTGGTACATCCTGCCGGAGGGGTCCTTTATGGTGGTTTGCGACAGGCTGGGCTGGGTAATACTGAGCGTACCTCAATTCTGCCACTCTTGTGTCTGGCGTGCGGATGTAGTTCCCCTTAGCTGGATGGATAACAGGCTGTCCTCCTTGGTAGTAGGGAAGATCTCTCTCTTTGTATGTTACTCGTGGCCCTGTTAAATATTCTAGTGGCTCTGTAGGTCCACGCCTGAAGAGGAAAAAACATAATAAAGCACATTAAAAGGCAGTCTACTAGCCCAGTGATACATTATGGTACATACAATCTATGTTTACTTTGGGAGAGGAAATGCCACCTCAAGCATGACAGGTCCCAATGAATGAAAAGAACTTCTGAAGGATAACAAGCTTCCCACCTGCATGCTACAAAGGTCTGTAACATCCAGGACACTGGAGGAAGGGTCCAGCGCACATCACAGCCCTTTTACAATGGGGGAGCACTGGAGCCCTTCAGCTTCCAAAGTCAGTCTCCTGTGATCCATTTGCCATAATGGAAACAAAGCTCCTTTAAACAATGCATGTTTGACTGAATCTTATCTAGCCTGAGGATAAACAGATGAGTTGGGTCTGCAAGTCTGCAAATCCCATAAGCTTTACATGCACAAATATTCACGCTTTCCAGGCCATTTCCCACTATTCTTTCCTAATATGTCAGTCTGTAAATCTTTCCAAACACCATAGTTGGAAAAACTGGAACTCCTGGAAAAAAACACTAGGGAAGTCAGGTTACAATACCTGTGTTCAATGGGCAAGTTGCCAACGGGGTTTCAAAAAACCTGTGATCTAGAAGGCCTGATATTACAACAGCCCTGTAACTTGTCTGCATCAGTATGGATCTCACAAGCTTTAGCTCAAATGAAAAGCAACATGTGAATGTGTCATCCCTGAGGATGTGCCACGGAGCCCTGTCTGTAGCCTTCTGCATCTTAATTTCATGATTTGCGCTAATGACGCATTGATATTTTTTGCTAGTACAACTTAACTTGTGATACTTCTGAAATGGCAAAAATAATTGTTCTCACAGACATGTCACCAGAGCATCCCCAAAAGTTCAACTCAATTAGGAGTTTTTGTCAGTCTGACTGCAAATGTCTTTGCACTTTGGGCAAAACCTCTCATTGTCTGCAGAGGAAGCTTCTCTCCAAATGAGAGCTGAAAGAAGATGACAGGGTTTTGACCCAAAACAGGGGCTGAAAGTATAAATCAATTACACCTGCTCTGTAGCTTTGGGACTAAACTCATCAACTGTTTAAATATTCTTTGCATAGATTATGAAAAAAGTCATTCTGGTACAGCAGATCAGGTGTTCAAAATTCATCAATGACTCTCTTGTTCACACAGAGATTTTACAAGCATGCTCCTTCTTTCTTAACCTGGGCTCCCAGACTCTGCTGGAGCTTGTTTAGCATGTAGTAAAACAAAACATGTGGTTTTTCTGCTGCACTCGTTTAAGCCCATGGGGTAAATCATGGACACAGGCAATGAACAAACATTATCTGCCTTGAAATGAACCTACAGTTCTCCTCCTGGAATAACTTAGTGCAAATGTTTCCTGTTTAAAATGGAAAGAGCAAAAGGAAGCATTCCAGGCCTTGGACTTTTAGGACCCTATGCTCCCCAGAGACTTTCTGCTTTAAAAACAGAACATTACAAAAGACAGGCACTCCCGGCTTCCCCCCACCACCTCCTGGTGAGACAGTCCAGACAAAGTGCTGAAGGGCCTGAAGCCACCCTCTGAGATACTAAACCACTCTTAACCATGTGTACCGAGACAATTGCTGTCACTGCGCACACACCTACGCCTTGCAACAAAGCCTA
Source organism: Atrichornis clamosus (assembly GCA_013400975.1). Taxonomy (NCBI): domain Eukaryota; kingdom Metazoa; phylum Chordata; class Aves; order Passeriformes; family Menuridae; genus Atrichornis; species Atrichornis clamosus. The sequence goes on from WBMZ01008987.1 coordinate 27,332, forward strand.
ATTTCCACAGCAGGCCAAAGAGCTGCTCCACGCGTTTCTACATGAAGGCTTGCGCACTAGTCAGTCCCATCACACTCACCTTTAATACCTCTGTGCACAAAAATGTACTTCCAATCATAAAAGGCTCTGCCATGGTAGGAACTGCTTTGTGTCAAGCAGCACACCAAGAGGAACAAATGTCAAACCTACACCCATCACTTTTCAATACAAGGATAATGCTCAAAATCCTGTATGTTAGGTTTTATAAGGTGCTCTCATTGGCAGCTATAATCAACAAAATTCTTGTGGATCACACTAAAAAAGGTCTGAGCTTGGAACCTGATCCAGAATTCACTGAAAAGCCGGGTAGCTTTTGGACAGAGATCTAACTGCAAATTGAATTACTCTAAAAAACCAAATTCAAGATTAATTGATACCAAAATGATGGTTGAGAACAGGGCTGAGCCATCAGCATCACGTACAGAGGTCTGCAAGATGCAGGAAAAAAGAGGGGTGTGTTCTGCCATCCAGCCAAAAGAGCTGTTTCCCGGGAAGCTCAGCCAGTCCAGTTTTAGGAATCAGTGTTACACTGCTACCACAGAAGCTGTGACTGTGCAGAGGGTAGTGCATTCAGGCTGCTCCGACCCAGGACTGTGCAGTGAAGATGAGCCTGGTCAATCAAGGTACGCCAGCTCTGAGAAATGGACCCTTGAGCAGCCATCAGATCTCCACTGCTGTTACCTCTCCCACCAAACTGAATCCACCATCGGTGCACTTACAGCTAACACTGTCTGTGAATGTGCAGACCAACTGCAAAACAACATGCGGGAAGGGCAAAATCTTTCTTTAAAAAAAGCCCCAACCCCAAGTTGTGCACTCTCAGCACCAGTTTCCTTTCTCTGAGGGCAAAACACCCACAGGTGGTATAATTGTTGAGTGTCTTCCCCAGAGTCACGACTTAGTGGCTGGGAGGAGAGGTAGTACACAGAGACTAGACTGGAAACCACTTCACATGAACCCCTTAGGAAAGCCCCAGGAAGACAGAAGGTATGTGAGCATTTTTAGCAGCCTTGGGCATAATACAAGCAGTGATCTCACCAGCGATTACCAGAACCTCTTGCATGAGCAAAACCTTGGGAAAAACTGGTAACTGTCCAAAAGGCTGACTCTGGGCAGCATGACTGAGGGACACTTCACAAAAGATATCCTCATGGCTGCTCCACACTCTCCAGCTCACTTCCCCATGTGATCCCAGACAGTGTTATGCGTGCAGATACACAAGCTACAATGGCAACACTTTTTCCCCTTCTATAACCAGCACAGCATGTTGGAGCCAAATTATTTCCTGAGGATTCATTCTTCCCCACCTCCCAGCCATGCCTGGTGAAGTCCATTCTTAGGGAGCTGCGCACAGTGCAATCAACCAGCCTGAGGAGTCTCCACGAACCTCTATCTGATAAGTCTTAAAATAGAGGAAAAAACCGCCCTTCCCTCCTCAAGTGTGACAAATTAACAATTAGAAAGTCAATCTTTTTAAGGTAGAAGAAACAATTGCAAATACCAAGCTCTGGCTGTAGAAATGCTGCCACCATTAGCAGTAAGACTGGGACACTGAGGGCAGCTCCCAGCAGGGAGAGCAGGGCTGCTCTGAATCAACACCCTTCTCACTCCATAGCCCATGGTGTAAAAGTATATGCTGTTGTTTATCCTTAAAGAAATTGCCATGACAAACCAAACCAAACACTTTCTATTTGGCAGCCCCTTGTAGGTGCTGTGCTTGTTTCTGCAAGAAGGGAAACAACTCCTACCTTTTCCCTCAGCAGACACTGCCACCTCTGAGGAGGCCCTAATGAAATTCTTCTCTGCTCTCTCACTGTTTTTGTTGGCTTCTGATGAGTTCAGAGTTCACAGGGCCATATCACACCTCCCAAGTGACCCACGGTGTGGGGGTCAAACCAATAACCTCAAGTGGAAAATCAGTGACCCAGGGGAGTAATCAAAAATCCACAAATTGGGTCAAGCAGGTCCAGCCACTCAAAAGGACCAGGCGAGGAGCGTGTCCTCTGAGAGGACATGCTGAGTAGGAGCTGCTCTGACCGTCAGCTGTTTTCCAGATTTTTGCCCAGTTGCTTGACCTGGGGATATAGTGCAATTAATGGCAGGCAGAAGGTAGGGAAACTGACACAACATCCTGGGAAGGAGCTGATCTCAGAGCTCAAAAACTGTTTTTGCTGATAGCTCAGCTCTGCTGGGTCCCATTAGAAGGTGCATTATGGATGCAGGTCTAGCTAAAAGCAGAGGCTGCTGCTGAAGGAAGCAAGGGAGAAGCACCAGATTCCAGAAAGGAGTGAAACTGGTGGGGCAGGGTGAAAACACACCTCAAAAATGTCATGGGCAAGGTGCCCCTTAAAATTTCTGCTTTATTGTTAGGAAGCAAAATCTCATCTTCGCCTGCAGAGAAATTACAGATCACACACACGCAGGTGGTTGCAAGCATGTTTCACTTCATGTGCTGCTTAGCAGCTCTACTGGTTTACCTTCTAAAATGATTCACCAGCTAACAACTGTGATCCATTTTGAGCATTAAGAGCACAAAGCAGCCTGGTCGATTAAAGCAGGTAACTTGTGACTGATGTTCAATTAACGTGTTGTTATTTTCTCTATGACAAGTGAAGCCTAAAGCAGGTTTGTTTTTCTATCTCTGCTTTATTTATCTTCCGAGCACAAAAATAAAATATTTTCTGGCTTTGCTGCAGAATTTTTAAGAGCTTCTAGGCTTATTTAAAACTGAAACACAGGATTTGGAATACTTGGGAATACTTCTATTACCCAAAATGTTATTTAGTCACAGGTACCTGTATGTGTCAAAAGCCCTAATTAACACTTTTTGTTTTCTACAGTTCCCTTTTTTCTAACCCCCCCGTTTCAGTAATTCTTCAATTGTGGGAAAATCTTGCAGAGTAGACTGGCCTAAATACCTGATGCTTCAAAAAACAATCAGAAAAAAAGTAATTACATTTCAGGTTTACTGCATTTCATTGATAACCTCCATTTGCAGGTCTCCTTTAACGTTGGCCAGGAGACACACGCTTGGGCTATCTGAAAGGAAAGGAAAGCAAAATGACAGTCTGGCTGTTCATGCTGTGCCCCATCACGTTGGGGGTTTGGATTTCGGCGTGACAAAGAGTTTTTCTTCCCTCTCTTCTACAGGGAGAGTCACAGAGGTCACCCTCTTAGTATCTGGTAAAAAGCAAAGAAGGGAATGCTCTCTTCTTACATCACTATCTCCTCCTTGCTGCTGAGGGAATATTTTGCAAGGCATATAATCTCACATGAAAACCTGCCTTCTTATTTTGTTAGGGAGTACTTCTTGAAATAAACTTCAAAGACTGCCACAGACTAAGTAGCAAATGGAAAGCCCACATTTGGCTGCAGTCTCTTTCATGTCTAGACAAGACATACAGAGATGCTGGGTGGTGGCATCAGAAAGCCCAGGCTGTGATTAAAGAACAGGAGAAAGCAACAAGGTCCTATCTGTGTCCAAATTCTCACTGAAGAACTCTATTGTATGCAGTGTGATTGTGTGCTGTCTGTTCTCAGCCAGGAGGATCTACTTTTAAAGAAAAAAGAAGATGTAAGAATTAAATTATGCAAACAAACAACCTTACCATATCAAATACTTTACACTGTGTCCTTATAGAGCTCTTCTCAACAAACACTAAAAACAACTGACTGAAAAGACCATGTAGTCCCTATCTCTCCAGATACAGTATTAAAGATACTGCAGTGCTGTTTGTAGTCAGTGGCACTAAGAACTTCTGTTGCTTAATATTCTATGTGCATATAACATAAAATAAATAAATTAATGAAATTTTAAATCACTGCAGGTTTCAAAAAAATCACTGAAAGTCACTGAGCTGCATTAAAGTTGGTCTCTGTATCTTAATAGGTGAGATACTCCTATAATAAATATTCTTTGCCATTTCAGGCCAGTATTTCCCATAGCCAAAGAAGGAGTTTGCATTTAAAATCCACTGGGAATCAAATTTGGTATCTTAGTGCTGGGAAGAATCTGCAGCACAAGGAAGTGCTCAGTGGCTGCTGTTTGTGAGAGAGGCTTGTACTTCTCAGAAGAAGGCAGATGTCTAGCAATGTCATACTAACCTCAAACACACCATACACACTTTATTTATGGGCTGAGCTGGTGGAGGTGCTTCCTTCTCCTGTTCTTTTATCAACAATACAAGGCTGAAAAATCAGATAATGTAAACGAATACAATCCCTGGCTCTCTTGTAGCACATGCCATGCAGAGAGAGCTGTTTTTAGTTTGAGGACTGTGTTTGGAATTCCTTTAGTGTCAGGTTTCCAGTTACCAGACCCTCTTCCCTGGGCCAGGCACGACTGCGGTTGGACTGGATTAGCAGAACACTCTGCAATGTATATTACACAGCTTTGACTTCTATAGGCTTTGCAGGCCCATAAAAATAATGATCATTTCATGACCTGCATTTCTGGGTGGGGGGGTGGGGGTGGGTGGTGTGACTGGTGGGTGTTAGAGTGGAAAAATCTCTCTTCCCTTTTTAAAGAATTCCTATTTGGTTTGGAGAAGGAGGGGTCCATATAAGTTTGTTCAAATCCAAGCCAGAGTACATTTCGGATGCAATGCAGGCAGGCCTGATTCTCTTCCTTTGCATGCAGTTTTGCAAGGTCTAACAGCAGTGCTAACTGGCCTGAACATAAGGGTTTATATGCACAATTTCTCTCTCTCTCCAGCATTACAGCTTGAAATATTTAGAAGCAAACAGCTAAAGCACCATAATCCCAGCAGGTAAGTGCATAGACATGTTTATATTACTCTAATTGAATTCTAGCCTTAAAACAGCGGGAGAACTAAGTCCTTTATTGTCTGCAGAGGGCTACATTTTGAGAGGTGTTGGGCCCCAGCTGCTCCCTGGGCAGTTTTTAGCAATTGGAGACATTTAGGTGTCAAACTTGCTTTTACATCTAAGACCAAACATAAAGTTTAGTCACATACTAGCTTTCCATGCAGGTAAGCAGACTGCAGAAACAACTGTAAGACAGGAAAACAGTGTCTGAGAGGTTTTAAACTTTACCGTAAGATTATGTAAAACTTCTTATTACAGCGTAAACTATTTATTTTATCTGCAACCAAGTAGATTGTTCTCAATCCCTAATGGAGTAAACCATGTCACAGATTGGTTAACATCAGAATTTAGAGTGCCATTGAATTAAACTCCCTCCCATTGGCAACCAAATCATAAAACAGTGTTGGCTGCTTTGCTCCAGTATTAGTTTATTTTCCACAGCAGATATCAGACCAGTTTCTGATAATCCCATCCTGCAGGCAAAGCTCCCCTTTTTTCCTTCCCTAAATCCAACCTACAAATATAGGAACTGTGACAATCAGGATTAAAACCCTCGAATCAACAGCAACAAAACCCAAAATATGCTAACTGGTGCTCTATAAATGCCCAATAAGCATTCAAAACAACTAGTGCAATAATCCTTCCTACTCAATTCCTCACTTGTTTTGTTCATATGCTCTCAGGCACGGTACATCTCTTCTACCAGGAGGCATAAAATAAAGTAGCACCCATTGAACAAGACATCGCTATTCTGTGATCTTTTCAAGCTTAAAGGGATCTTAAGTAGATTGGTACTTTACGTAGCGAGTCATTACAACATGTGTCATTTCAGATGTTACTCATTATTCAACACAACATAATACCATGTGAGTCATTAACCTCTTGGCATTGGTAACCTACTCTCAATGCTAAGCAGTCATGCTTGTTGCTCAAGAACCCCCATGCTCCATTGGAGAGAGACCTGGTTGAGATTTTAAGGTCCCTCTGGTCTTTTGTTTTGCAGATCAGTGGGGACCAAAAGCTATTCCTAGACACTAAAAGAGTTCTTGGCCCGTGATCTCTTGTGCCACATTTCTGAGATGATGCTGACCAAGTTATTTTGGAGGGGAGAATATTTCTTTTTAAAGGACAGATGCCTCTTAAGCCAGCAAGAGAAGCAAATGCTTAGGCTTCTCAGTTGAATTTTGCATTTCAATGTAAACTCAAACTAATACAGAAAAGTACTGAATGCGTGCAGAACTGCCACCACTGGGGTGAGATGATGAAGTGAAAACTGTGTTGTGGTAATACTTGCTCTGTTTTACTGTGTAGCAACTCCCAACAGACCCTGCTGCCCCTGCCCTGACAAGAGCCAGCTACTTCCCTCAAGAGCAGGCCATCAGTGAGAACGGAGGGAGATGCAGAGGCAAGACCCCAACACAGGCCTCAGTGCAGCAGCAGCAGCAGCACAGAAGCCAGAAATACTATCTGGATCTCTTTGCTTCATCCTAACCCTTACTGCAGGTCTCTACTTTTTGAAGGCTATCAGAGTAGAAATTAAAGGGCCTGCGGTGGTTCAGGAGCTTTTAATTTCGTTTAAAAGAAATTCCATTACCATAATCAAAATCCCTCTTCAGAAGGAATCAATCCCTCCAGAAGAGCTCCTCCAGAGCAGGGAAGCCTCCACCCCTCGCCTATCCATTCACAGCACCACTGCTATCCACACTGGTTTTGTGAAGTGCTTTCAGAGATCCATACAGCCAAATTCCACCCTGTTCTCCTTTTTCACTTGAAACGAATTTAAAGTATGGTGACCATTCAGCTGTATTGTTCAAATGATTTTCAACAAATAACAGAAGTTATTTATTATTAAAATTAAAGAATCTTCCTAAGTAATAATAACCTGGGCCTAGGTCTTTACTATTCAGCTGCTGGGACTTTAACGTGCTGTCTGATCTTTAGTGGGCTACTAAAAACCTGCAAGAAGAAGTTATTAATGGTATTACCAAGCTTTTAGGCTTTTATTTTTTCTTAGAGCATTCCTTTTTTAAATTAAAGCATTCCTTGCAGCATTTTCTCCCATTGCCATGATGAAGCATGGCTGTCAATTCTGCCTCCAATGGCACAAACTGGGTAGTAAAATCATGCTTCAGTAAAAAAGGAATATGATTTCTGAAACTGATTGTAGCTGGTTATTTTTATCTCCATTTTGTTTCTTTCTGGTCCAGACATTCTGTTAAACTCACTGCAAGGTATTCCTTTTTTTCCCCTTTGCAACAAAGGCAAAGCTCAAGATCCAGAGGAGAAGGATGGCTGGTTTTGGGGGCAAGAGGGACCTTAAAAACAAGCAGCTCTTATTTCTTTCTTCAGGCAGTATTTCAGTACCCATTGTTTCCCTACTGCTCATGTACTAATTTTCTCCTAAACAGCATAAACAGCCTGTAAGTATATCCTCCCCCCCTTATATTTTCCTTTGTTAGAACCTTTCATTTCTGTACAGGCATTAGATTATACATTTCCTGGCTTGCCGCACTCCATTAACACTGTGGTAACCACCCATTTTCCAGCCAGCCATTAAACACTACCTTTCATAATTGAGATTTAAATCTCAGGGCATGATAAACAGCTGAAGTTATACCTTTACAGCTGCCTCTACAGAAGTGTGTAAATCTCTAGGTTTGGATAGGCAAATCAGTTAATTAGACTTGCATTAAGTCACAAACTTTGCGAGTGCTCTGACAGCAGACGTACTGAAGTTGTGCTTTAAATAACAAGGGTCAAATCCTCAATCCCACCGGGCGGAGAGAGACGGAAATGTCCCACCCGGTGTCCAGGGAGCGGTAGCACCGAGTGCAGCTGCTGTGACTCGCAGCCGGCCGCGGGCGCCCATTCCAGCTGTGTTTATGCTGGCTCCTTCCTGCAGAGCTCCTTCAGTTACACGAACATCAGCGCGGCTGCGGCAGCGCAGCGACTCCCGGCTGGACGTGCTCTACCTGCTGCCTCTGGAGGAGACAACCCTCGGTTTACTACCCTACATTTTCTGCTTGCCAGCACACAGGTTGCTCTCAAAGTGGTACCCACAAGTTTTGAGACTCAGCGCAGCTTCACCCTGCCCCTCCCTGTGGGTGAGGACACTTTACGTGCATGATCCCGAGTCACTGCGAGCCAGTAAAAGTTAAAAGCCGGTGAGATTCAGAGCTGCAGCCACCCGTCTCTTCAGACATATGGGTAGGAAGAGGTTAACCTTCGGTCGTGAGGCCCAAGGGCCTGTGCTCCACCTCTGCATGAGATATCTCCCTGTTGCTGCATTTAAAAGTACTGTATGTAATTAACTGTTATCAGGTTGTTAAGCAGTGTGCTGAAGTGTGAACTTATCATTCAATTGTTTCCTTTATTTACAAAGTCCCTGCCATTCTTTTAGGCAGCAGCCTGGGAGAGGCTGTTGACTTGCTCAGATGAGGAAGGTTTAGCACACCAGATCCTGGGAGCAGAAGCAGATTCTGGGAAGTGAGACACAGATGTGAATCTGCAAACACCCCCTCAACATGCCCTGCAGAATAGCTGTGCTTGAATGAGACACACACACCACCACTACCAAATACATCACTGTGAGGTTGCTTCATGACTTGAACCATGCAGCATGGAGGAAACACACAATATAGCTCCCAACTGCTTTATGGGCACAGATGGAGTTTTTACTCATATATATGGTACTAGCTTGAAAGCCTATAGATATACACGTCCTATGTTCCATTCACAGATGAAGACAATGTAACTGCTGACTTTCCTACTCTTCTCAGCTCAGTTCTTCCCTATTTCATTTGCTGGACTTTGTATCCTTAAGCAAATCTGGAAGACAGAGGTCATCATGCTAGACCACCTGATCGAGATGGGTGGACATGGCAACAGCACAAGACGCCACATCCCGCGCTGTCCTCTGTCTCCTTCAGCAAGGCTTGGATTCCTGTAGCCCATGGCACACATCGTGATTTTTACCAATGCCCCCTCCTGGCCTGGCTACAGTTCTCTTGTTTGCTTTCTTCGCCAGCAGCACCAACCCTGGAAATGCTAGCAAGGCATCCAAGACGACATGAGACGTCAGTGATTTTCTTCCATGCATTCCTTGCCTGGGGCAGCACCATGCACCCAGCAGGACTTAGTAGTGTGGTCCCTGGGCATGTAGCATTCTGTGCCCTTTGGGAAGTGGTTCAATCACCAATATCCCAGATCTATGTGCATCCTCCCTAACACTTGTAATAAACAAGATTTGTAGCTTCTAAACAAACTATTTCAGTGCCATCTGCACACCGTGCTGCATGACAGATGACAAGATAAAATTTGCAACAGCAAAGACCTTAGAGCAAAACAACCTTTTAGAGAGAGCAAGTACAGTCTGTTGCAACAGTTCTATCTGCTTAGTCATGTATCTAGAACAGAAGACGTTAGGATCCTGAAGCTGGAAGAGGAGCACACAGCTGAAGACAGAAAAAAAATGCTTTAAAGGCTCACCAAAACATTGCATCCTTGGCAAAGCGATGCCAACAGCTGGGAATTAAGTGATACCTTCAAGAGGTGACAGCACAACAGCTAGAACACAGGGGCAAGCCAGCACTGAGATATGGAGAGGCTTTGGACAGCACTACCTGGTGTAGGCTTTAATTTCTTTTGCGTGCATACACAGATCATGGGTCAAAGACGTGTTGCAAAGTCTTATGTGTAAGACACGATCCTGTCAGCAGCTTCAGTTGACATTACAGTGAACAGCACCACAACCAAAGAGGCACCCCTACTCCACCCAGGAAGGCTACTGTGTGCCATCAGTGAGCAAAAGAGAAGCAATAGTGCTTCCCGGTATGAAGCTGGTAAGAACCTGGCAAAGATTGCAGATAGACTGTCTCAATTTGGCTGGGGAAAAAAATTTAAATAAAACCACCCCCTAACTTGAAACAATCTTTTACCTAATGAATCAATCAATTATCTTTGCTCTAGTATGTTCAAATCAAGGGAATCATCATTGAAAATAACAACCAATTTATATAGCTCATTTAAAGCCACAGTAAGCTAGGCTGCTGATTCACTAATGAACAATAAAGGTCACTACTATAGTATCACTCTTATTTTCAGATTGTGTGATGTGATAGACTTGAAGTGGCATGTTCATAAAAAACTCATCAAGATACTTTGCAGGGGGAAGTAAAGATGGAAAGACATCTGTGCTTTGCCTAGATACCAGACTGAGAAGAGGGAATAACTTTGATGTGATGAAGAACTTTGTGCCCCAGACTCATCCGGTCACAGCCAAAGCCTCTGGATGTCCGTGAACGCATTTCAATGATCTTGTATAGAAGAATGGTATCTGAAAGGGGAGGAGAGGGCAGGGAGAGAATGAGACATCTGTATCCTGGAATGAAATCAGGAAGTTAAGGCCTGACAGCCTTAGACAGCAAATAAATACCTCGGGTACTAAATGTAGGTTGCTGAAATGCCTCACTTCAAGTGGAAACTTTCCTTTTCAATTGTGTCTTTCAGGTACTCAGAGAAAAGACTGACCAAAATGCTGCTAATTTATGTTTTACTTTTTGAGTGCCCATGATCTTGAAAATGGTACATACATACAATTACTAAGAAACAAGACATTCTACCAAGATGAACAGCACACCTCTGCTCTGTGGATGTTACATCTACAACTATTAACAGTGTGGCAACTGGGGCAGTGTAGTGGAGTGTGCCCTAATCTGCAGCACCACGTCTGGGACCATTACCAGATCCAGACGTTTCAGAGGAAGCTGCAATTAGTGGACAATTAACAGTTTGCATAGGTTTTACAGCATAAAAGAACCTCTCCTCCTCAGATGCTAAAGCAAACAAAAGCAACTATTGGTCTAAGTTTGGGTTTGCAGAAAAGTGCAGGTTTCAGAAACACAAAACACTTGACACTTCTGTACTTGCAGATGTTGATACAGAAAACCCCAAACTTGATAATATTTAACCTTGACAGACCTACTATTTGAAACCCATAGGAAAAAAGCACAGCATAGTAGAGAGAGCCTGTTGCAAGCTGAGAAAGGTGTCTTTTCCAAATCTCAATGTTAAATCTTTTAACGCTGACTTGGGCTTCTCTTAAAAAAAAAAGATGTGTAATTCTACTACCAGTAAAATAGGATTTTCTTTAAAAGATCTTTGCAACATTTCAAAGCCCCCTTTTTCTAATGATCAAAAAGTAAAAGGGAGAAACATCTCATTGTATCAAGCAGCTACAATATAAACCATTACTCAAGAATATCATTACAGTTTCTAAGTCAGAAAAGCACAAAGTAACAATACCATTCTGAGGATGCAAAATTGTCTCTGTATACTAAAGTCCCTTGAAAAACTTATAAAACTTGTGGTATAAACTAGTACAACTGAAAATCAAGTATCTAAGGAGGAAAAGACCAGGGCTAAGGGTTCTGTATTGATTTTTTTCCCCCCTCACATCGGGATTGAAGTGATTTCAACTGGGACACAGAATTACAGATGTAATTACAATTTCCATTTATATTTTTAGGCTGTGTACAAAGAAGTGTAATAATGGACGGCTGAAAATTTTTCACTGTCCATTAAAAATGAAATGTTTCTGATGAAATCTCTGTAAGACCAAGTACCACTGCAGTAATCTCTCAATAACAGAGCTTGCTTCAGATGTTTGGTGATGAGAGAGAAGGGAGAGCTGCCACCCCTTCATACAAAGAAATCAAGCCAAAATGACATTAAGGTTGTTATTCCCCTCAATAATACTAAAGAGATTTCAGGTTAAGATTAGTAACAAGTCTTTTCAAAGAAAAAGATTACAATTAAATAACCTTTTTTGATATTATTTACAGGTATATAACACAAAGCATTGCATTAAGGAGACATTATTTTAACTACATAAGATGCAGGGAGCAAAAAAGTGAAATTTCCCCAAGAACAACTGCCTGTCTGCCATCCTTCCTCCATGCTTTACAATGCCCACTTAAGCCCAGGTTTCCTGGAGGCTTCTGATAGCAAATGACTGCTATTGAAAAGTAAAATGTATTCAAGGTAAAGCAGGTGCTTAAGTGCTCTGATGGATCTGGGCCTAAAAATTCAACTTGTAAACCCCAACTCAATTTCAACTGACTAATTGAATCTGCTTTTTTTTTTTTTTAAATTCCCTTTTGGTTCAAACCGATGTGCCCTGTGCTTTCAGCCACAAAGCGTGGTGCAGTCAGCACTGCAGCACAGCCTGTCCCACCGTGCTGCTCCCGCTCGCCATTCCAGAGGGGCTCCCGTGCGGCAAAGAGATCCATACAAAACCGCTCAAAAATCCTCAAAACCAGCACTGGTATATTCAGGCAGTCTAAATTCAGCCTCATTCCCTAGTCAGTGAGAAAGCCAGATGCCTTCAGAGACCTCTACAAAGCTAATTAGAAGGCTACCAGAAGTCTATGCACAACAAAGTCACATGGGTTTTCTGAGCACGGCTACTGGGATCATCAAAGCTTTTAACTGATTCTGGAAATCTTTAATTGCTGAATGTACAGTTGTAAAGTGTGTTTGCTGTTTGAGCAAATCTCCAAATCTTTGGAGGAAGTACCATTAGCATCCTTTTTCCTACTTGCTTTGTCCCAGCTATTGTGTTGGTTGGTTGACTTCAGTTCAAGAGGGTATCACTATGATCCCCTTAAAAAAGCAAAACAAAGGGAAAAACCGTGACCGTACCATGCTCCTAAAAATACATTCTTTCTATACTGGAGACATGTCAGTTCTCAGTAAACAAACACCCCTTTTCTTTAAAGCATAGTATCTCAGATTGAACCAAAACTCATAACAAAAATGCTAAATGAGGGACCAACACCTGGTGACACATGGGTATATGTACACAACAGCACACTAGCACCTAGATCCAAGCAAAAAGCCAGTCATATGGACTTTCAACTGTGAAATCCTGCTGAAATTGGTTTTTCTTGCCAGATTTTGCCATGATCTATAACAGACTGCTCTCAAAGCATCTCCCTTTCTGTGTAAAACAAGGGCTATTTTTCTTCTTTAAATGAAGAAAAATACCAGCCACTCAATACCCAAGGACCCCTGTTGGCTTGGGGTTTTGCTTGATAACCTGGGCTGGGTTTTGTTCACACGTTTCCTGCCCTCTGGACGGAACTCTGACTGCCAATTTCCAAGGCACTGCCTCAGACTATCTAGGGCACAGATCCAATCTCCTTGCTGAATTACATCTGGGGTGGAACAAAAATGGCAGATAATTCACTTTCTATTAAAGTTAACACTCTCCTCCACTTGCTTCCCACGTATGTTATACAGTGGACGTGTTTGCGTGTCCTGCTCTATTTTTTCAGCTGTTGCAAGCATATAAGCTATCAATTACACTCTATGCAGAGAGAAGATGGTGATTTGAGGAACAGCTTCCAGTTTACATAACTCCTCACCTCATCACTGCTCAAACATTTAAATGAACGCTTTTGGGCAAGAGGCCTGAAGCAGAGAGATTCCTTAGGTGCTCTCTCCCCTGCCATTTCCCCCCTCATTGAATGGTTAATCAGAGAAGCATAATTCTTTAAAATTAATATTTATTCAAACAGCTGTAAGATCCCATCTGCTCATGCAGAACAGAGCACAGAACCAGTGGAGGCCACAGCAATACCAGGCAGAATACAGCAGAAGGCATGAGTTCTGTCAATATCTCTACAGCCAGCCGAAGTTATGTTTGGCAGACAAAGTTTTGAGTACAGCAAAGACACGACCATTACTGTAAAAATGTGGTTAAGTTTTTAGCATATGCATTCTGGTATTTAATATATTTCCAAAATAAAGCTTGCTGAAAGTCGGACTAGTGCCTATGTGCTATTTAACACCAACCACACGCCTACAAAGCTTTGCTGGCTTGTTTCTGGCATGTCCACAACATCTTCACCTGTGGTAAAGATGCTCAATAGCTTATGCAGATTTTCCCAAATAAGCACACACAAAAGAACAGTATTACTGTGTATCTTATGCTTTGTTTATGTCATATTTGAAAGAACTGTTCTAGTAGAAAATTTTGCACAGGTGCTAAATGACAAAATTAGTGCTAATTTACATAACTATTAAATGCTAGAACAATGCGATCTTTTCCAAGCCTGGAGATGAGGGTAAAGATTCTTAAGAAAGCAGGAATTCATCTTCTCTAACAGGCTACAACAGGAGTTTTAGCTCTATGCTTGCTCTTAACAAAGTTACTGCTCTCTAACCAACCACTAGTGATCTGAACAGTTGCAATTCTTTAACAACCTTAAATTACATTCATTTTTAAGGACTATTTTTACTTCACTTATATCTGTGATAAGATTGAATGGGCTGAAGAAGAACATATAGAGAACAAAAAGATACATTCCTTTTACTAGGATCTCCAAAATCTGGAGAGAAACTGCTAACAATGGTGGGCAGAATTCTTGGGGAAAATAAGAAATAACCTAATCAGAGTTTTTCTAATTACTACCAGACTGATCCAGACAGCAAAGAAATCAAAGAATATGCTCCAACAGTGGCTGCGTTTCAGTTTAAGCCAACTGCAGTCACTAGGAACATGTCCGTGGATTGCAGTGGTTCTGGACCAGGCTCGTACTAGCTTCTAGTAGTACCTTTCTAGTTGTTACTCAAGCTGGATCAACACATCCAAAGCAAGACTTTCTAAAGCATCATAGCTGAAGGGCAACATAAAAGCCTTCTGTGAATATATGAGTAAAGAAATTTGGACAAAACCCTCTAAAATTTAGACTATTCTCCTGATATCTTTAAGACTTCTGTGCAGAGAAATTAAGTATGTCACCTACTTATGAAATGGAAGCAGTTTGGCTGCCAATTTTATGAGTTGTTGAAACAGCTGCTCTAGCAACTGGTTTTACTATTAAATTCTTCAGTGATTCTCTTAATCCCAAATTAGATAGCTCTTTCCTTTAATCACCAGTTTATATAAAAGCTCTTTCCTCACAAGGCAGGGTTTCATCAAGGATAAAAACCAACAACAGGTCTGCTTAGCGCTGCCCTTGTGTTTCTCTACTCCTCACATCTCCCCCACCCTGCTTCTCATTTCTTGGTGGGTGGCACACAGAGTGCTCACGACTCTGTCCCCTATGTGTTTGTAAAAGAACACAGAACTATATTTGAGGTCTTAAGATTTCACAGCCTGTCATTACCTTGCAGCATGCAATTAAGACTGTCCATACGCAATTCACTTTCCTACTTCATCATCATAATCTCCTTTTCTCTTTCCTAAACATGTACATAAGAATACCTATAACTGACTCACTTTAAATGGCTTTAGAAATGCTATTAGAAGCTTGAAAGTTGCCATTGTGACAGTACAACGTCTTGTTGGGTGGTGGGTTTTGTTTGTTTGTTTTAGTTTTTTTTTTTGCTTTGTGTTGTTTTTTGTTTGGTGTTTTTGTTATTTGGGGGTCTTTTGTTTGTTTGTTTGTTTTTGTTTGTTTTGTTTTTTCCCTGAGCATGCTTTGCATAGATTGGATGGAGACAAAGGAATTGGAACTAAGTGCTGTCTGCCTCTGAGCAAAGGGTGCCACGGCAAAGCTGCTCTTTGCTCACAGGGACATAGCTGAGCAATGACACAACACACAGGAGGTTCATGCACAACACTCTGAGCTGCAGGAAGCTTGTTCAAAAATTCCTGATCCAACATCCTCAAAAACCTCCCATATTTACTCCTGATACTGTTGGCTTCCTACATTTTTCCTTTCCTAGCTGTTTTTAAAAGATGTTTACTGACAGCCATCTTTCAGCCTCACCTCCACACTTACTTATCAGAGAAAGCTGAAGCCAAGAACTGCAGTGGAATTGTCTTATTTTACAATGCTCTTTCTCACCTTTGCAGCCTAGAGCCCACACTTTTTGATCAGCTCTGAATTACAATCCAACACAAGCAGCAACATTTTTATTCCAAATATCCATACCTACAAAGCAGCCAGCTGAGCTTCCCAGTCTGCTGGTCTCCTGAGCAATTTCAATATCCATCTCAACAATGCAATGGATGTATTTGCATTTTGGAGCACACATCTTATTCCCCAGGTTTCATTCAGCACATCACTCTGTTGATGCATTCTATGGGATATATGCTTTTGGTTTTTAATTTAATCTTCTTTTTAATTTGCATTCACTTATCTTTTTTCCACAGATCCTTCATCTCAACCTAACCATTTTGTACTGACACCTTTTTCTTTCATTAATATTTTGTTCCCTAACAGTTGTTTTGTTCTTTTACTCACTGGAGGCATAGTTAATACAGCTTTCTTTTCTGAGGCAATGTCTCCATGACTTCATTAAATTTTATAAAATGAATTCAAGTTCTTTTGTTCAAATGCAGTATTTTCCCCCATCTCCCATGTTTTTAAGCTGAATTTGGTGCCCTTAGTTTGAGTAGGAGGTCCTTATGCCTGATTATACACTAAAATTCATATCAGATCCATGTTTTCTGTAAATGTGACACTTGAAAGTATTTTTATTTACTCCAGATAGTATCTCCTTGCAAAAAGGCTGGCTGTTTAGTTTCAAAATATTAATTGACTTTTAAATTATTCCATATTCCATTAACTGGCTTTTTGCTATGAGGAGTTGACTGACTTATTAGAAAAATTGACAAACCCCATCCCTGTCTGCTTCCTTCTACACTTCCAAAGTATTCTTCTGGGACATCTGGCTTTTACTGGGTTTTTTTCAAGCTATGTCTCGGTTGTTACTGACATTTTCTTCAGTCAATTTTCTTTAGTTATTCCCATGGAAATTACAGAGGTGGCCTGCCAGCTGCAATCCATGATTTGATGTCACGAACCTTGACCTTTCTGACTTTCTAAAGTATACTTTTTCATTATTTAGACTTAATTTGGCTTGGGTAGAGGCATCATGTTCATTCCAAGTGATATTTCTATTTTATTAGAAAGCTGAAGGTATATTTTACAACTAAATCTCTTTCCTTTTGCATTCACCATAGAGATTTCTGAAATTATGATCCTGTTTACAAATTTCTTTCCTCCTTTCAGTCAAGTCTTAGAGACACAAGACCATTTTTTGACAGGTCTGTAGTACACTGACCCTTTTCCTACCTGCTCTGCTTTTAATGCTTGAGACTCTCCCTGTAGAAGGTGTACACAGGTTATTTACGAAGTCTGCACGTTTTTGGACAAGTGTGTTTTGACATCATATATGAGAAAAAGTTTTCAGACTTCACACCTGAGACTGAGGTGATATTAGTACCACGGTACACTCCAGCAGGGTAACTAAAACCCAGATGGAACAGAACAAGTTGCAACAGAGCACTTCCAGCTTTCTGCTGCGTGTATGCACCGCAAATCTGGTATCCTGCAACAGACTTGGGCTCTGTCCTTGAAATACAATGATTTCACTGACATCTCTTAGACACAGCGTAGTTTCCATAGCAATCAGTTTTATTATCTTCCAGAGTTAAGAAAAGTTAGCTAGCCAAATCTTAAGAGTGTTTGAAATTGGATTTAAACTAATCTTTTAATGAGCACATCAGCTTGGTTCCCAAGCTTGGGCTCTAGCATGTAAGAATGGTCTTTTTTTCTTTGCCTGTATTTCATCTCGGCTGATTTATTGCAACATATCTTGGAGGTCCTTGAGTAGGACCAGTATTTCCATTAAAACTGATTCTAAATTCACCTGCCAGCACTTAAAATCCAACTAAAACCATATACATATTTCACTTATAATGAGATCACCACACTGGAAGATACAGACAGACAAGATTTTGCTCCATTTACAATAAAAGCACAGCTGTCAAGATAAAAATCATATTAAAAAAAAAATCCCTGAATTACTGATATTACTTTAGATGATTAAAATAGAAGAGGAAGTTAATAATCAAGTATACTGGAGAATATACTGTTTGAATACTTTTAATATTTCACATGACTAGGGTGATAAAGTTAGTTGGGTCATTCATTTTTGCACCCTGCTTAGTTTTAATCCTATTTAAGACACCAAATGATCAAGACTTCTTTTGAAGTTACACCAGGGGAATATTAAAAAAAAAAATTATTTATGTCAAAAATTAGAAAAGACCATTTGCAGTTGGTTCTCAAATATTTCTCTTGACCATCTCCTCTTATTTTAATCAGTATGAGAAATAAGTGAGATAAAGGCTTTGTTCAGCTACCTGGAACTACAAAATATTTTCCCATCAACCTGCCCTTCACTGGTTTCCACTCCTTTGGAGGGAAAATCCTGGGCATTACTAAAAGTATTGGGCATTATATTATGCACCAAAAGTTAACATGCTCGCTCTGTAATGTATGTCCAGTAACACGGTTTCACCGACAGAACAAGGTGTGGGTGATTTTGGACAGTGTTGATAAATTATTTCACTGCCACTGAAGTTTTGGCAGCCCTGCCCCCCTCTGTGAGAGTATCTCTGCAGGTGCTCTTTTAAACCAGGTGACCAATACTCCAATTTACACAGTACTGCACGGCAGCAGTGGCATTCCCTGCAGTCTGCATCAACACTGTCACCCTCTGCCTGCCATAAAGCACAACTTGGGGCAAAAAAAAAAGGAAATCGCAGTTTCAGTAGAGCCATGTAATGAAGCGAACTGCTGAGAGGAAAACAGAGAGGCAGGCTGTTACTAAGGAGGAGTCAAGCACCAAGGAGGTCACTGGAAGACAACTGGAACAGCAGCCGTGTTATGGGAGAGGGCCACGCTGTCACTGGAGAACCACTGTGCCACCGCTCGGCACTTGTCGTGGCACGGTCAACACCGACACCAGGCAGGACACGACACCCCGCAGCTGATGGCCATAGCCACGGCTGCACTGCTGCTCAACGCCATCCAACAAACTGTTGGATGCCAAGGAAGAAGGTAGATGGAGGGCACAAAATAACAAAGAGGACAGATTTTTTTGCAACATCCGATGGAATAGGTTAAATCAAAGTGATTCACCACAAAAAAAAAAAAAAAATTAATTGTGATTTAAACCAGTAGGCAGGGAATTTTGATTTAAATAATTCATTTTAAACCTTGCTTTTTCATCTGTGGTCCCTGGCTAGTCAATTCCCAGAGGCTGGGAATGCTCTGACGAGTTGATTTACAGCTAATTATAGTCTGCACTAAAATTGTGATTTCTTTTTTGTTAACCAGGAGAATACACTATATACATATTTAAGTAATGTCAGTATATTAATTTCAGATTCTACTAGACAATGGTTGAATGATGAGTCTTACTTAATAGACAATTAACTTTTTCTTGTGATTTGTGTCAAGTCATTTTCTGATGATGTTTTTGGGATTCAATTAAATTACAGAAATCTTGCATTTTGAAATGAACTCAGTAAAGGCAAGAACACTCAAGTGCAAGAAGAAACTAATGAAACATGCTAAGTATGCCATTCCTTCTGTTTGAGGAACCTTATCTCTTCATGACACAGGTACTACCAAAACTTTACTTTTGACTCAGAGGGCTTGAAATGTTTTTGACTCAACCGTAGAGGCTACCTCATAAATTGACTGCATAGGTACTCCTGCCCCTTAAGCCACTGCTGTTTTCACGCTCTATAGTGTAAGACCTAAGTGCTCAATCTATTTATTTATTGAAAGGGAGCTTAAAACATAACATAAATGATCTCTGCTTAGAAGTACTCAAGGGGAGGCATTTACAAGCCTGGCTCTTAAACTCTAGCAAAAAAAATATTTACCATAGTATTTAGAAACTGAAATTGGGTAATGTCAGAGCAGGAAAAAAAAAAAGGCATAATCTCTTTAAACAGTACAATAATTAACCTCTGAAGAATGCAATGAATTCTCCACAATGTGACGTTCTAATTCCAGGTTAGATTCTTTTGTAAATACATTTACAAAAGTAATGGGATGGATCAAAATTGAAATTTAGTTTGATGCAGAAGTGTAGAAGGACTTAGACAGTTCAGGCAAGGCAATCAAAATTGTCCTTTTGGGCATCATACCTAGAAATGGAGCGTGTGCTGCCTTTAGCTACTGTCTTAAGGCCTTAAGTGCAAGGTGCATGGTCAATCTGAACAGAAGCTTCCAGCATGGCAAGGCCACCTGTCGCCACTGTACAGGAAGGCCAGTTCCTTAATACATTCCCAAGTTTCCCAGTTTCAAGATGCATGTTACATTTAAGACAGATATTCCTGTGAGCCAGTTTGCTCAGCAGTCTCCTCCCAGCCCACAGCAATACAGCTGAATCCATCTACACAGCCTGAACTCATTTTTTCATGCTAGCAGTTATTTTCTGATGCTGTTACAGCCTTACCCCTTCCCTTGACAAAAATGTGTTCTTCAATAATATGAGGATTCCAGAGAAAGTCTGAAGGACTAGTTTTCCGTTGGAATCAGCATTTCTTACTGGAAAGACAGCTGAGCTTTCTAATCCACACTCGTCATGTCAACCAGCGTGTCGTCTCAGTGTCTGTCAGCCTGCTTTTGGTCGCAGCCAGCTTTTCCACCAACACAGAAAAGAACGTGTCCTTGAACATGAGGCTTCTCCAAACAAGGCCGCCATTAGCAAGACTGTGATTTACATTAAAACAGACTTCCATAAAAACAAGCTCAAAAATAGAACTATGAACAAACAGAGCAGCTTCAGCTTCATATCTGTTCCATAGCTCCATCCGGAAAATATGCTGGATTACACCAAGAAAGTAGGCATTAAAAATAGTTTAAAAGATGCAAATGTTTTTCTGTCTCCCACAACCTTGCCCAGCTCTTCTTCCCAAAAGAAGAGGCTACGAGGTGTAAGAATCAAGCCATTCTCCTCCTAAGCAGGAGGATTTAACATTGCTTAATACTACTACTCAGCACTACTTAGCTGTAGCCTCAGGGCAACACATAAGTATTGAGTGCAAGGAACTGTATCTCTCTTGCAAAGCCTTCCATTCTGTCTCTCCCACTTTGCTGCTTTTCTGCAGACAGAACAGCACAATGCAGTGAGAGATGAAGACCTGCCACTCTCCTGCCACAGCCAGTTATCATTTAATTTAGATGTTTGACTCTGTAGACATTTCCAAAGCAAGCCTACAGGCTTTACCTAGAAACTTTATGTAGCTCAGCTCACCACTCCTTAGACCACTCACATAGAAAGCCTTTCTCCAAAGGCTGCTGCCTCTTGTCTTCTTCCTGTATTAATTAAATATATAACCTTACACAGGAAAGATCCTCCACTCAAAGGCAAAAAGAGCATCACTGACTTCAGTGAGGCCAGCACAGTGAGTTTGCTGCTGCACCTACTGAAAAGACAAGCACACTTGACAGCTGAATTCCTCAAATACAGTTAATATAGACTTATATCACATGAATTTGGCCCATAATATGTAGACTTAAATTAACAGCTTCAGAGAAAAACAGAAAATAATAAAAAAACCAGGCCAAACCACAATGATTTTCAAAGCTTAGAATTTTACAAGCCAGCAGCAGGTACACTCGGATCTGACTTCTTCAGGCAGGATGCATGCTTTTGCAAAGGAAAGTGTCTTAGGGGCACCAAACACTCAAAGATATTTGGCAGGTGAACATTTCTCCTTCTTGCCTGGTGGGGAGGAAAACCAAAGCTCTTAATTTGTCCATGCCCACACACACTGGCAGGAGTTCTGCTGGCTTTCAGGTGAGCACAACATTTTTACTGTGTAGGTCCCAGCTACTCTTGACATAGCACAGATCCCATCCTCCCTCCTCATCCTGTGAAACTGGCTGCAGTCCAAGCACTTTCCTCTTTCCTTGTGTGTGCCACACCAGAGCGGTAGGCAAAGGTCATATCCTCCTGGACTCAACACAATATTGCAATAAGAATTTGTTTGCCAGCATTTACAACCCTCATCTGAAGCCTCTGTAAGTATGTCGTATTAGACTGGGCTTAGATGGCTAAGTATGCAGACAATTCTGTAGGGCACCCGTACCAAATGCGCCTCAGTGAGTTCACCACAGCGAGGACAACACAAAAGGAGGAGAATAAACCCAAGGGCAGGAAACCGTGAACTAATAGTAAAATCCTGGGGAGAAGAAAACTACTCTTTTGAGGAAACACTACCTCTTAATTTCTTTCTATACTTGCGGTTCTCTTAATTTTTTCCCTTTTTTTTTTCTTAAATAATGCGACCCATTACAGTAGTTTTCATGGATCCTCCACTGAGAATAGGTTGGCAAATGGGTGGTTTTTACCTGGATTCCTCTATACTCCTGGGCAGTCAGCCATGAGAACAAAAGAAATCACTCATTTCCATTAGTGGCTGGCAATCAGACTGCACCCCCTTCTCCTGGATTTAGACTTCACTGTAGCGATGTAGTCATTTGTGACTGCCAGGGATTAATTACTGCAGTAACATGAAACTGCAAAACTTACAAAACTGAAGTATAAAAAGCAGCAGCCCATTGCTGAACTGTAGGCACACCCAAGGGTGTGATATTGCAAAGCTCTGCTCCTGCCAGGGTGGGAACCCTCTGGGAGACACTGCAATGGCTTGGCCTGCGTGCAGCACCGCGAGTGCTTGGGTTGGGAAGCACAGACAACCCTGCTGAAGTGCAATCTTCTCACTCTCCAGCATAATCTCCTTAGACACTGAGAGAAAAGACACTTTCACACTGATCTTCAAAAGCTTAGAGAATATTTGGATGACTTTCTAAGTGGAGAGTCCCAGCCAGTTAAATGCTCAAAGCTGTCATGAGAGCTGGAGAGTTGTGTCTCCAGCAAGTTAAATGGAGGTTTGGGGAAGAACACGATAAAATTCCTGGTCTGATTCAGATAAATCTACTTTAAGAAACAAAACAAAACCCAACCAAACAAAACCCAGAAAAACACAGGTTGTAGAGATGAGCAGTACACACACCTAGGGAACACGCTGAGGATGCCGCAGTTTGGAAAGGAACGGGACAGAAGGAATACAGAGAACACTTGCTGCATAAAGCAAGGACATCTACATCTGCACTGCTGTGCTCACTTTTGGGCATTCTCCCTTGACAGGAGAACTGGGAAAATAAAAACAATTCTGCGTGATGGAAGTTACTTCACTGTGAAATTTCCATTTTATAATGCTTGAAGAAATATGTTGATTTTCTTAAAGGAAAAATGAATAAAAGAACACATGATACACAAATACAAAAAATTGCTGTAGAGAGTTACACTGGGCACCAATTATGCATTTACTCTTGTAATCCACAAGAAAGTACTCAACAGAATTGAAGTTTAAAAGAAATTTAAAAAGAGTATGCATAATTGAAGTGCCCCTAACTAACATGCAAAAATCACTGCTAAAAACATGACAGGAAATATGAGTTGGAGGACTATGAAAAAAGATGGCTATTTACCCAGAAGAGTAAGAACATCCACAGTCAGATAGGAAATACGTACAAGACATACTCTTGGAAAGGCTTATGTTAGAAAAGCCAGTTACTGCACAGGACGAATCTTCAAAAAAAAATGTCTGACAAATATTTGACGGCAGTAACTAGGCTGTAGACACATCCTTTGGTTTAGAAACCACATACATTAAAAATGCCTACAGACATCCAACAACATCTTGTGAGACAGCCTTTATATGCTGGTTTCCAAAAGTAAGATATTCTTTGGATTTTTATCTGGAATTGGACATAGCATTACATATTTATTAATCAATCTTTCAGCGACACCTTTGAATGTAAATAGCTCAGTGGAAAAAGAAAAAGCAGCAAAAAGAAACAATTCACTGACTTCCTAAATACCAGCACTACTTCACAACAAAGAATCTCTTCTTGCTTATAAATACCTATTTTTGTTTTGCTTTTACAAATTATCCTGCTTGTAGGTCCAAGAAGTGGACTGGACCACCTCTCTGAGGACTTGCTCAGCCCTGTCATTCGAAAGGGAGAATATTTTTCTCCCTTTATTTTTGTTTTCCTCTCACTGTTTCCCACTATCTCATCTAGCATTCTCTCACTCCCCTTTCTGGCTTGCTTTTATGTTACACTCCACTATTAGAACTCCCATAGAAACAGGACTGACATCTCTGAAATGCTTCCTTTTTGTTATGCCCCAGTGGTTTCAGACTAGAATTACTCTTCATTGAGTTGATAAGGATTAAAAATTTAAAAAAGCCCTTAGAGGATTCACTCACATTTCCACAGCATTCACTTAAAGCACAGAGATGCTCTAGCGGAATAGGACGTCCCTTGCAGCAACAGTGGGATTTCAGGAGCTGTAGCTGCTGTTGTGGAAGCTTTCCACAGCAACACTCTGTCAATGCCAGCTAGGATTGTATCACTACGAACTCAGTCATTTATGCCCTGCTACGACCCGTTATAACTCTTGCAGAGCCAGCTCCCTCAACGTCATGTTCTCTACCTGTGGATCATGACTCTTGCTGACATGTTCAATGAGAGACCTTTTTTTAAAAATTCAAAAGTCCAAATTAATAGTCCAGTTATAAAATGGCACTAAATCAGCAGCAAAAGGTGACAAGACAGAAGTGCAGAATAATCTCTCATGTTAGAGCTGGACAGCAGCAGTGGGCTGCTTTCCCTAGCCATTGGAAGGAGGGTGAGCTGGAGTGTGTGTGCACGAGGCTTGGTGCTGTACCTGGGTAAGGATGCATACTGCCTTTCCATCCCCTCGAAGTGAAGGTTGTATGAGCTCCCATCTGGACCTTTTCCAGGCACCTGTGGAGAGGAGAGTAATTAGAGATGAAGATCAATTATGCAGCCCAGCTACTAACAATGCATCTCAAAACGATAAGCAGAGAACACATGATGCTGCAACATGCCAAAAGCAACAAAAGAAAGGCAGGGGCTCAAAGAAGCTCCAAATCCCATACATAATCTTATCACTGCTAACAAGAAAGGCTTGTGTATCAAAGAAATGTTTAGAGCAGGTACAATCTTCAGAGCCTTTCCCTCGTCTGCCTACTAGCTGGGATACTCTCTCTTCTTCTCTGGCTGGCCTTCCTCCTGGAATTCAGTGACACGAGGACATCATCTAACTAAGCACACCCCTTCTGATTACAGTGGCATAACTACCTGAATCAAAGCTAACATCTTAGTACCAAGTCTGCTTTTTTCCTCTCCACTTGCATGTTTTGCTTAAGTATAAAATACAAACAGGTTTTCTTTCATTCTTAACACGAATCCAGGAACCTTCCCTAGCGCCACGCAAAGCTCAGTGTCCAGTTGGGAGTTAAGTGCATTTTCGATGCTCTGGTGCCATTTCAGCAGTGCAGCATTAGTGCACTCAGTCAAAATGCCAGCGCTACTTGGTTCGTGTTCAAGATGGCAACTGGCGTTGGCTGGGGAGCACAATTCTATCAAGAAGGCTCCAGCCGGGTACCAAACGGTGAACTTCAATGCTTTTAGCACACAGGAGCTCTCCCAATTTCACTCACTCAATGCCTGCTGATGGCCCAAAGTGTTAAGAGCCTCGTTAAAATGGAGCTATTAGTCTTTTCTTCCATGAATGGAGGAGGCTCTGCCTGCCTTCAGTGTTTCCTACATTAGTATGTATTCCTATTCCGGTGCTGCTAGAATCAGCAGTTTTATAAAGCAATATACTAAGAGGCCATTTAAAATCCCCTTCCCTTTTTACAGATTAATAGCAGAAAGGAAGATTTAATGCCTTTTCAAACATTTTTAACAATTCATTAAAAAGAAAGTAATAAATCACACTGAGCTTTCAGCAAATGCCTGATTAGAAAAAAAAAAAAAGAAAACAAAAATTAACATCTTTTTTGCATTCTACAGGTTAAAGTACATTTCTGTCAGTCCTGTAATTTATGCACAATACACCATTTTCACTGAAGAGATGTACAAGCCCCTACAATGAGAAAAGTTGTGCGTTCAGGTGTATTAAGTGTTGTCTACCTTTACAAACCATTTCTGTGTACATTACATAAGACAAGTCCAATGCAAAGAGAGGCAGTATCATTTGGAGCTACTAGGAAGGCTTAGAAATTATTCCAGAGAAATTTTCTTATGCACTTTAGCGCTCATCGAACATTCAAGATACTCGTAAGTGAAAAAAATTATTTAGTACAGACCTCTTGCAAGCTCTCCTTTATCTGACTCAAAACACAAAGGAGTCCTCACAGAACTGTTGACCACAAGAAATAACCACCTCTGATTTGAAATGACCCATGCTTTAGCAGTGCCTGACTTTGAATGAGAAAAAACAACAATAAATGCCCTACATTTCAAAAAGAGGGCAGTAGGCTAAAGGGATCATTCATTCATTTTTTCCACCAGAAGAAGTGGCACGCAGAGAGACTTTATAGAGTCACTCAGGTGAAGAGTCACAGCCACTTTGGCTATTCTTACACTATTAATTTCATCAGGTTCATAATTTCCCTTAAGTTCCCAGGTATACTGGTGAGAGAAGAGCCTCCAGATTTCTCCCACTTTATGAAGAAGAATGAGGGGAAAAGAAATGAATGTATAATCTGGTCTCTCACCATAAAAGCCATGTAGTACGTGGTCTACCTGTGCGGCTGTAGATAGGTTATTAATTACGTGCAACGGCAAGATGTTTCTGAGCTGAAGGATGCGCCTGGTAACTGTGCATTCACAGCCCTTTGGTGTGAGTTTCCCGCACTCTCACACCTAAAGGGAGTAACAGCAGCCAGGCAACGTGAAAAAACACAAACAGATTCGAAATTGTGCCAGCATCAAGCAGCAATCCCGAAACTTTTACCAGTCACCAAAAGTAAAAAATATCTACATCACAAGGCCTTTTTTCAGACTGAAAACACCCCTTTTTTGATGGTTTCGTACAGACCAAATAGAAGGCAATACCCCCTGCCAGGTCTGTTTGTATATATGATTTGAGAGACAGTTACCATAGAAACACCCTGGTGGTGGATACACAATTTTGCTAATTTGGATCCATCGAACGGCTGAGTCTCCACACCCTATATAAAACCCCCAAAGTACTGGAAAAGCATGCTCTGGCTCTGCACAGCTAATTAAAGGCTCAGCCATTTCTTCTTCTTTCCCTTCTCCATCTGTCCATGCGACAGTAAAAATGTATCATCACTCAGCCTGGAGTGCCAAAATGGTGCCTGGAATGAAATACTATCCTGATGAAAAGAGAAATTGTGAAAATAGAAACACCTCCTTAGTAGAAGCTATTTACGTTTCACAAAGAGTCAAAGCAAAGGGTTCCTTTGGTGCCTTCTACAACTAACTAAGCTAAAAATCCGTGTGAAATGTACTAATTAGTAAGACCAAAATATTCCAGCTTCTCCTCCTTTCCTAAAACAGGACATATGCAGCTGGCCCTCAGACCAGGTGCAGAGGTTTTACCCACATAGTTAATAATCACGGTGTGTTTAGGCAAACAAACAATAACCTTAATAACAAAGGATTCAGACCTGGAAGTCCTATCAAAGCCAAATGGGTGGTGACCGTGAGGTGACCAGCAAGGTGGGAGCTGACTGAAGGTGCAGTGCTTAGCTGGGCCCCTACACATGCATCTGGAAGAGCTTATGAGACCAACACCACAATCAGTAAAGGGAAAACACAAGAGCAGATGAAATACACATTTCACAAGTGGATGGTAACGCACAACAGAAAGAATGATCCAAAACATGCTCCTGTATTTTTAGGGTTTAAATTAACGACATCAACTTAAATAAATGCCATCATTATGAACAGTTCATCTCTTAAGAGCGGCCTCAACTAACAAGCAAAACATGAATATGCAAAAATAACGGGCAGAGATAAACAGAGAAACAGCCATCATCCTATCACTGCAATTAAAAGAGCAGCACGCTTAAATTGAGGAAAGGAAATGCTATCTTTATAAAAAGAACAACAAACAACAATTCATGAAACATAACTGTTGCAAAGTATTGGTACGGCCAAGCCCTTTGTGGAATGTAAAACTAATAAACTGGATGTAAATATGAATCAAACCAACTAACATCAGCGTAGCAGAAGATAGTAAAGTCTTTGACAGGTTGAAAAGAGGTAAAGCTTGAAGAGCCTGCCATTCCCTGAATGGGAGAGCAGGCAGAAACCTCTGTACCAGCAGGTTATTCTCCTAATTGCCCCTTTGGGAATCCCTGTGACTTCTCTGAAGCACACAGCAGAGGCCACACTCGCAGACAAGCTACCAGACGAACTGGCAAGACACGGTGTCCGTGTAACTCAGTGACTCAGGGTCAGGATTTTCTTTGTGCCAGAAAGGTGTTTTTTCTACATGGCTAGTAAGACTTTTGTTGTTTAACTCTCCATTTTTAAAACCGGTAATTTCCACTAGCAAACAAGATTTCTGTGATAGAAAGGTATCACTTCAGAAAATATCCTGTAACATCTCTGCATCCTTAATTAAACCCCTGCCAGTTCCCAGCAGCAGAACCAGCCTGGTGGAAGTGCAGACTGAAGGGCAGTGTGGGCACTATGTGCTGCTCTTCTCTCTCCAAGTCCACAGTTTTCATCATGGGGCCAATTTGAAAGGCCAGAAGGCAGAGCAGAATGAGTGAAGGCCGGGGTTCCCTGCATTTCCCTAAACAAATAGAATCCATATTTTTATCAAAACAGAAAACTATAGGAAGATTAACAATTTCACATGTCACACGCAGATGCAAAACAGACAGAAAGGGAAAGCAACTGTAAAGAAAAAGATGAAACAAAAGCAGTGCAGGTGTCAGTGCAAGCCAAGTCCCTGGCAAACACGGTATCTGCAGGGCACTTTGAGTTTTCTAACACACAGAAGTGATAAGCTAGCAGTTAGTATCTCTAACTTGCTAATTCTCCATAGGAAAAGCTACCAGGAATATAACAAAAAGAGGTGATATGAACCTGCACTTGTAGATCAAGCCAGAAACAAATGTCTGAGAGCATTCAAATATCTGTAAATAAATTACAAGGCATAAATTGAGTATACCTGTGAGCAGATGTCTTGAGTAAGCCTGGGATTTGCCTACAGAAAAATTCTGGGGTTGTAGAATAACAATTCTTTAAGGGAAGAGAAACGATTTATTTAATCTTGAAGCTTGTGGCTATCTTGAAAACTACAGAAAAGTGCGTGAGACTGTGTTTTTTTTCACAGGAAATTCTGCATTTAATTCCCCCTCACCTAATTCCCACTGCCTTTCTCCTGGAGCATTTGCTAAAGACTACATTTCTAGCTGCTAGGAGGAAAGCCTCCCTTGTCCCCTTCCTTACAGAACAAGGTGTTAGGGGGTAGGCAGATGTTGTGGTAGGAAAATAACAACTATAATGATCTTTTTTAAAGTTTAAGCTTCATGAAACCAGAATTGACTTTTTCTTGTGTATCCACACTAAGCCCAAGTGAGAGCTACCACCCTGCCAACAGAAATCAGCAACAACTCCTTGCCCCTACCAGCAGAATTCAGCAGAACAGTGTGTTTTTGCTGGGGGCTCTACTTCTCAGAAATTCCCACCAGACTCCCTGCTCAAGGCCCATCCTGAGTGAAGTCAGCACACCAAAAACCCAAGACCATGGATATTGCTCATAAGGAAAAGAACTGATGCAGAGCCATTTTCAGGGTGGCTGTCTCGGAAAGTTGCAGTTACTGTTCCCTCTTCCTGCAGGTATTTAGAGCTGCATATAGAAAAATCCATCATCATTGCAGAGATCAGTTTATTAAAAAATTGTTTTAAAGCTTCTTAACTAGCTATAGAAAAACCACAACTCAAAGTCAGAAGTTTCTCACTGTTAAAAAAAGAATAATATACAGTGGGTGTTGCATTCAGGCTTATTCATTCTTCACTTATCTACCCTTTTGATTTTTAACCCTTTGTTTTCCTGGCTTCTGAAAAATAAGCCTCCTCCAAACATTTCAATTACCATTAAAATCAGAAAGAAAATTAGGACTGTGTGCTGTGCACTAAAAAAGTAGCAATAGCATAATTTCATCAAGGCTGATGTGATTTTAGCTACACGTTTGTAAATCCAGGGTAAAACACCACTGACTCCACTTGAGTCATGCCTGACTTATTTAAAATTATGAGAGATCAGGAAAAGTTTATGAAGATAGAAGTCCTGGGACTCCTGACTTTTTCATTTAATCACTGTGTATGCTCAGAAAAGTCATTTGAGCTTGTGCACTGTGATTTTTTACCCATAAAAAATGGCATGATACTACCATTCTATTTTATAAGACTGACATGTGCTATAAGACAGGAGTCACCCCAGGAAGGCTGCAGAGTGAAACTTCTGCTCTTCCATCAATCCAAGTGCTTTGAAAATGCCACCCAGTTCTGCTTTTTGCCTGAAAGTCTGTGTATAAACATGACACATAGAACTGCTGCATTGCTTAGTACATTTTTCAATAGTCTTGTGATCATCTGTTAAAGGACTTGATTCAGATGCTGGTTTGACCTCTGTTCTCAAAGCTCTTCTTTTGTCTGTGAGCGTTTCTAATCACATGGGTTGAGATTCAGCATGCCAAAAAGAGCCGTGGTATAACGGAATTTGCCCTTTAACCTTCAGGTCTCCCCTCTGCTGAGACACAGTTGGTTTTTGTTTTCAATTAAGTGAAAAGTGAAGAAAAACGGAGAGGTAAAAAGTGGATTTTTTCCCCGCCCTGGTCTCAATGTTTCCTACACAGGTGAAGCAACAAAATTCACTCATTTATTTTTTGCATTTCAACTCTGCCTGGTTCTGGGAACTGCAAGTGAGATTTAAGAGCACAATTTGACTTGCTAACACTTTCTTTAGCTGCTAAAACAGAAGTGGGTGATGTAAGGCAGTGAACTGGATGTTCCATGTGAAATGGAGTTGATCGATGGGGTCTTCTTAATTCCTTACTGCTGTGATATCCTCATTATCCTACCCTTGAAGACCTCCAGCATTTCCACAGAAAGCATGTTTTCTTCCATCCAGCTTTTTTATGTTTTGCATCAAAAGGTAAAGATTAAAAATTCTACCAGTGTCCACAATTCAAAAGAATTTTCCTGATGTTTTCCTTACATACACAAAGAGGGATATATTTTGCTTTCCTGGTTTTGCAATGGAAGTTGAAACAGTGATTTTGCGTTATTATAACACTCATCATTTCTCCCTCTAATTTGGATGGTTTTTAATAAAGCTCCATTGATTCCTCTGAAAGAAATCCCTCCTGGCAAAAGCAGAACACACACGCTGATTGCTAAATATGCAGCAATTATCATATTCAGCAGCACACTTTAATATCTTATTTATAGATGTATCTATCTATAATTTGCTTTAATTAAGTTGCATTGATTTTAATGGCAGAAGTAGTCCTCAAAGAGGAGTCTAATGTTATATGAGCCCATTGGTACTGCTTTACCATTGTTTGGATACGAGACAGCACCTTTAATACTTCTTTTTGATATTCTTAGTGGTACTTTTCTTCACCAAGTGGCTGCAATGGCAAAACCAAGATGATGTTCCACAGGAGCTCTCAGAACCACCTCCACCACTGAAGAGAGAGTGCACTTCCAACTTCCTTGTTACAAACTTGCTGGTAGGACAGTTTCCAAGAACAAGGAAGGAAGCAGTATCTCCCCAGCAGATCCTGAGACAGATTGTTTTTCTGTTCCTGCTCCATTTTACAGATATCTTGGGACTATAATTGTTAGACATTCTTAAATCATGGTCCAATGTCTTCAAGTTTGTTTTGGGTAGTGTGGCAATTAACTAAAACTTTTTAATGTTCATGTCAACAGAAAATAAAGGGTAAATAATTAGGGAAGGTGGACCAACAGATGGCTACAGGTGCCTGTTCACAGCCCAGTCACCAAGGCATGGCCTTGCACATGGCTAAAGTTCTGTTTTTTGGGGTCAGTCCCAGGGAATGCTGTGCTTGCTTTTTGTTAAGCGCACACTCACTTTAAACATTTTATTCTAATCTGGTTTTGAGATTATTCCAAAGAATACTTGATGCTATTAGAACTGAGTTTGACTGAGTTTGTCAAAAAACATCTTGAGGAACAAAAGCAAGGTATTGCTCACTAGGAGAGTCTCACAGCCTTGGTTTCTGCTGGGTGCCACCACGTACTTTGGCCCTGATTCAGAAAAGATGCTAAATACTAATGAGGGGGGTTTTGTTTCAATTTCAATAGCATCTGATTCCTCTTGGAGGCATTCCCAAAGCTAACATACACCTGCATCTCTTGGTGGCTCTATCTCCTTTTTGAGTGAAAATACACAGGAAAAACATTTATATCTCTGTATCCTGAACATGTCTTCACACACTTGAATACAGCATTCCAGAGATGATGATTTTGGCATCTCCATCTCTTAAGTAACTCTGTAAGATACTGCTGGTTCATATCAACTGAGACTCTATCTCAGAGACTACCAAGGTAGCTTTATAACACTACTTAGGCAGATATTAATGTATCATTCACTGTTATTATTTTTTTAAAGTGAAAAATAAGTGCTGTATTTTTAAATCACTGCCTTTTGGAATATATCAGCACTAATTTTATAAGAATTGTTCATCTTAAAATGCAAGGGCATGATCTCAAAGGAAAAGCAACAAAGTAGCTATGCAAGTACATTTTCAGTTTCTGGTCATCATTTTTCATTCACTGATTATTGCTTAAGTGTTGATTAATAGTTATGTTCATGCTGCTAGAATGCATTTCCGTTGGATGAGAAAAACATCCTTGTCCAAAGGAAAAATGAGACAGTAATCAAACCATCCATCCTCTTCCCCATAAGAAACACAGACACACACTCCAGAGTCACTGATGATCTTGGTTTTGCTGGTGAATAGGTTTGAAAATTTTCACTTGGAAAATCAGCTGTATGCAATCAGAACACTACTCGGTTGGTCAGATTGCAAGGCAATTACATGCTCCCCTTCTGACTGTCTCTCTATACAGATATATACATACACATGTTCACACACAAATGTCTATACTCAGAGTCTCTTGTCCCTTCTCCCTATGCAATGAACACCAGGAACACTGAAAACAGCAGTGTTCCACGCTGGAATTAGCAAGGGCTGATTATCTCAGGATTTACTTTTCCTCCTCAGTAATGCCCTACCTCTTGTTCAAGGAGGTGAAACTAATGGTTTAGATTTAGAGGGAGCAGAAAATTCTCTATAAAGGCAATAGACTGAGGGAAATACAAACACAGATGGGAACTTTAAAAGGGAAACAGGCTGTTCCCATAACAGTTTAAAAACATGGCAATTGCCTTAGCTTTGTAGAAAACAAGCTCTCAGCATTTGCTGTATCTTGCAACACTGAGGAGAGAGAAAACAGCAAAGATGAAGGTGAAGCCAGAACTGCAAAGTGTTTTTGCACAGCCCCACAAAGAAAATACTCTGCTTTTTGAACCCTTACTCTGTGATTCCCTGATCCCTGGTGCTGGAGGACTATGGTTTCCTTTGACCAAACAAAATGAGATCATTTCCTGGCCTGTGTCCGTCTCTGTGGGTGGCTTCTTTTTCCATTAGTTGTATAGTATGTTTTGGTTAATTCTCTCTCTTAATTGTCTTTAATGAGCACCAGATTTGCAACACCCTCACTTGCAAACCTATTCTCAAAGTAGAGGCAAACAGAAGCCCTTGAGTTCAGAGAAAAATCTTAAAAGCAGCTAAACAAAAAACACACAGCACCCATCAGCATTGATTCTATCCTACTACAAGGAGGCATTTCAATTGCTCTTCCCCTGAACCAGGCCAAAGTAATTAATCTCTTCCCAGCCACTAAGGATAATAACTTAACCTGTCACAGAGATACACTTGTGATGCTATATACAGCATACTAATACATACGTGTGGATACATTTCTAAAGCAGGTCTCCTTTCCTTGTTCTACAACACTGTGCGTGATTCCTCTCCCTCCATGAAACCAGTCGTCTGCTTTAGTCTGTTTGAAACTAAGCTGCGTCTTGTTCCTCCCAGTCTTGCATTCTTTGCTTCTCTTCTCACTGTAATTAGTTTACAAGACTATTTATCCAGATGATTACTGCTTTTAAATGACAGTCAACTTTTCTTTTACTCCAGTTCATTGTTGTGTATCATTTCGTCTTGCTATCTGAATACCCAGTTCTCTAAAGCATTTTCTCATTATGTTATCTCCTGATAGAAGGCATTTTGAAATACTTCGTGAGAGACACTGTATGAAGTAAATTGAATTGAATTTTCTCTCAAAGTCAGGGGCTTTCAGCATCTTTCTCTAGCTAAGTCAGCAGAGTTCTTGGCACCAGTGCCAGGGTGTAATGGCCATGCTTTGCAGCTCAGCTATGAGCTTGTGTTCTTTTTAGGGAAAATGAAATGACAGTGTCAGTACCTGGAAAGCAAACAGAGGACAGATCAATATTTCCTTTTATGATGAGGATGGCAAAATGTGTATTTTTGAGATTTTTAACGCACACATTGAGATAATGCTATTTTGCAGTGTGTATCTACATCTGGTGTTGGTGCTGAATGTGCATGCAGGGGGTATATGCATGTGTATGTCAGGGAAGAAAAGAGGGAGGGAAGGGGGAAATAGCAGGGCATGGAACTAAATTGCAGAGCAAGTAGTGGAAATAGACAGTGAAAAGCTTCCTGCAGGCAGGCAGCTTCACAGGGGAGAGCAAGCCTTTCATTGTCTATAAAATCATGCCTTGCTGGAGGTCCTCAAGAGTAGAAGGGGTAGCACCTAGAGGCAGTAAATCTCTCACTGTTGTATTATTGCATTCTATGCACTTAGCTACCGTACAAACCAGCACACTGCTTCAAGAAAAGAAAAGGAGGAAGAAGGGGGAAAATGACCAAAGGGAAGAGGAGGAAGATGGCAATAAAATTGGAAAACAACCCCCTGCCACAGCTCTCCCCCAGAATACTTCACATCAAAGAAAAACTGCAGAGTAAATAGTCATAGAGTTAAAAGTTAACTTCAACTCCTTCCATTGTGATTTGACACCACTATGGAACAGTACTCCTAGAATTTGAATGGTTAGTCTGTAGCACAGGGTATTAAATCCACCTTAATCCTGTTAAACACAGATGCCAATAAAGAGAGGCGCTCTCTCAATGGCATCGTGACAAAAGCTCTCCACACTGCAAATTCAGTATGGTTAACAAAAAAAACCCAACAAACCCAACCCCCCCCACCAAACCTGGATTAATACTGAGCAAACAACATCAGCATAAGCAGGCTTAGAGACAGGAATTGCTTTCCATATGTTATGGCATCAGGTTCCTCCGGATCTTCAGATACCAGTCTGTAAATGTTACAGACATTGTTTCTCCTGCTTGCAACTGCTGTTGGGTGGTGACCTTCTTTGCTTGCTGATACCAATTTAGCAGTTGGTACAGTTTTTCTGTGATTTGGTACTGTCTGTTGTTTGCTGGTACCAGATGGATACCAGATGGGTAACTGTGGGCAATGGTTCCTCTGTGTTCCAGTCCCAAAAATCACTGCCTATAGGGTCAGTCTTGTCAGTTGACTCCTAAGTGGCACTTCAAAGCAGCATTCTGAAAAACCTCAACATCTGTTCCTTACTCCTAATGACCTTAAAAAATGTTGCAGACATACTTTCCTTTAGCCAGGAGTTACTGTGCATCTGCAGGAAAAATACAACCTTACAGATGCTTGCAGCCATCAAACTCTCACTAATGGCAGCTCCAGAAGCCACCACCTCAACTCTGAAAGTCAGCACCCAATGTGAAGTATAATCAATATATTCTTTTCTGTGGTAGCTCCAAAATGTAGGAGTTCAGAGATATTTCAAGGCATTTTTCAAAAAAGTACTTTAAGCAGTGAAGTGGAAGAACAAGAAAAAATAAAAAAGTGCATTTGAAAGGCAGCAGGGATACCTGAGGGCTAAGCGTAAAGCATGGAGGGAAAGCAAGGAAAGAGAAAGTGATGGAAAAGATCTGTTAATTATTAATTTCTGATTGGTCTTTCAAAATGTTGATCTAGTTTTCAAATTATAGACAGGAGCTGAAATGTCAATTGATGGAGTTGAATACTGCCTATTACAGTTCCCTCCATATGACTGCTTTTGCTTCTACGAAGGGAAAAAAAAGTTGATTTAGGACAGTACGCGAGCATTTTAGTAAATTCTGTATATGTGCTAGAGCAGAATGCTGTCTACAAAAAAATATAGCTGACATCAAAGCACGTTCCCCACCCCCTGTCTTGCTTCATGGAGAAGTTATGATAAACAGGTTATGTGTTCCCTAAGGTTACCATGGAAACTCATTCTTTTCAGGCCATCATTTGCAAAGGTAAA
This sequence comes from Atrichornis clamosus, assembly GCA_013400975.1. NCBI lineage: Eukaryota > Metazoa > Chordata > Aves > Passeriformes > Menuridae > Atrichornis > Atrichornis clamosus. The sequence continues at coordinate 63,344 of WBMZ01008987.1, forward strand.
ATTTGCATCAAAATGTGATGGAATTTGATTTTGTGCATGTGTGTGATGAACTCAAGTGGGGTCATGCTACCACACAGTATAGCTATTATTTCAAACCCAGGAGCATACGCTTAAGAGAGAGATCTATTAATCCGCGTAAACACCTCAGTGACCAAATTACAGTTTAATTGCAAACTTGACAGGTATCTTCCTAGCAAATTAAGAGAAATACATTAAAAATGTACGCAAATGTAAGTGTTCATACTGACCCACTGGTGGGTACCACCAGATAGCATTTTGCTAAATTCCCCTATAATCATTCCATAGGAAAGATTGAATTTAGATTGTCAGAATGACTTTGTTTTGATGATGGCAGACCAGGGATGGAAGGCACAGGCATGTATTTTAAATTATATTTTTTTATCTTATCTTGAAGGAGTTATCATCAAATTATGACCTGTAGAATATAATTTAATATAACCATGCTTACTGCATTACAAGAAACTCTTGAATCTAAGCAACTCACTTTGTTTTGAGTCACATCGTAACTTCAAAGTCAAAATTTCACTCTAGCTATCTGCTACTCTGACTTTTCTTGCTATAGCTGATGGTGTAAAGCATCTACCTGATCCAAACTTCCCCAGGGTCCAGGTTCCTTCAAAGTTACTCCCATTATTTGTTGTCAGGTGCAGCATTGGCATTCCTAACACAGAAGTGCATTATCTGCAATAGTAATTTTGACAATCATTATTCCAACCTAGCAGGAAAACAGATGAATAGACTAAACCTAGAAAAATCTTACAATTGGTGACCAAAACTGCATTTTAGAAGAGATACCAGTATTTTTCCTCTTGCTCAGTTGTACATTCAAAACTTACATACTGAATTTGATATACTACTTTATGAAATCTATGTTACTCTGGGACACTGCATTATTCCCGTATCATTTGTCCTGAGTAGCGGGACACTCTTGGAGGCAGCAGAGTCAGAACTCATATTTCTGCTTGCAAGGCAGACATTCCAATATCACCTGAATTACAGAAGACTCAGTATCTCCTATCATACAGGACTTGACATACAGTCTGGCTGGAATTACTCTACTTAATTTTGGGCAACGTGACACTTAACACAGCAGTCAACACAGACGAGGAAAAAGCAGCAAACCAGACAGCAGTATGTGTTGCTCCTGCTTTCTTAGTGTTTAGTGTCCAAAACACTTGTTCAATCTCAAAAAAACTTGATAAGTGTCTCAAAAACACCAGAAAAATCAAATAAAAATCAACCCTTCAGATTAGGTTGCATGGAGCCATTCTGCATTGGGAAATTTCTGCTTACAAATTCAATTTACTAAACTAAGCAAGAACATTAAAGAAGTTTTAAAAAACCAAATGCAAACAAAGATTAAATTGATTACTGCCTTTTGCAGAACTTCCCAAAACTCAGCACATTTGACAGAAGGAATGTGTTCCAGTCAGATTCTGTACCGAGCAAGAAGGAAGATGCTAGTGCTTCCCCTTCCAATGTTTTTTAAAAGCCAGAGTTAGAGCTGAACATTGAAGAGAGCTGGCCTTGAGCAGAACAGTCAATGTTATGAACAGCACCAGCCTTAAAGGATAAACGGAGTTCTCTTTTTCCATATTTTGTACTTTATTTTAATGCAGTCTTGATATTAGATTAGCATCTGCACAACAGACCTTACACTGGGAACTAATAAAGTTATCCACCCAATCTCTCCATGTCTGAGTCACTGACTTCCATTTTCATTTTAAATAATTATAACAATGTCGCCTGTTTGTTGAGAAAAATAGAGCCTTTATATATTCATAGATAATTGCTTCTACCCAGAACCCAGTGATACATTCTAATTACATTTCACACCTTGGCTGTGAAGAAATCTTGAACTTTTTAGTGTTTCTCAACTGCAACACAACAATGTAGCCAGAGCACTGACACCGTGACTGCTGAAACTGCCACTAGGATGAAATTTAACAAGCGGTTCTGCTAATGTATTTTGCAGTGAGGAACTTCAGCAAAACTCAACAAGACCCAAGACCTCCACCTCAGATCTTGCGCTGCAATAATGAGAAGTGCTGCACAGTTATACAACAGAAGAACTCAATCCAGAAATCAAAAGTAATAAAAAAGTCCATTATTTCAGTTGGCTTCTGTCACGTACTTTACTATAACAAATACAAGATCTGTGTTCTCTAACAGCCTCAATGGCACAGTTGTATTACTTGACCCAGCTTCTTTCAAGCTCAACCCTTGACCCCCAAGTTCTGCACACACTGGGCAATCATTGCTGTTTGCTTCAATGAGGTCATTCTGCTTTCCCTGATGTTAAATGGACAAATTTTGCAGTCCTTTGTCCAAAGCGCTCTCTGTTTTAGTGGGATATCATCCTCATCAGGCAGAGCTGGACAGTGACCAGCATCTTTAGGAAAGGGGGTGCTGTCTGGGACAACAGTAGCCAGGCAACTCTGGATCCTTAGTATGTTTTAGGGAAGAGATTTATTTTTAATCAGCAACACTCTGAACATGAACATGACCCAGGGAGATTAAGCCGTGAGAATTGAAAAAGAAGTCAACCATGTCAGCATCTATTTGATAAATGCACCGGATACCTGGTAGCAAAGGCCAAAGCTTGTGCCTAAAAAGGGGTCAGGTTTGAGGCCCGATTTCAGGCCTGATCCAATAAATACCTAAGTGCATGCTTAGCTTCAGACATGGATTTCAGTGGCATTACAGACTTGTCTTGTGATTAAAAAATGAGTGTTGTAACTGGGGCCCCCTTCCAGAAGTTGGAGCAGGCCTCTTACTAATGGCCTGAGGAAGAGGAGGTCAATTTTAAAGGAAGCCTACTTTCCCCCCTCCCTTGTAGTCAGACCCATGAGCAGCTGTATTTGATTCTATGGTGTGTGGGGCACCACAGCTGAGCTGCTGGGGGTTGGGACCAAGCCGTCACAGAGAACTATCACTGAGGGTAAGGAAAGGCTCAGAGTGCACACTGCTGCCTTTAGCAACCCCATGTGTGGAGGGTCGGCGTGAAAATCTCAGACCTCTTCCTGCTTCCCCACACTGGCCTGAGATTTGGCAGTGTACGCACACACGCTCAGGAGAAGTGGCCACACAGTTCCCTACCTACAGAGTGACCAACAAGCAGACAGAAACTTGTTAAAGCCTGTGCTGGCAGAAGCTTGTCAAAACCAAAGCAACTTACAAAGACATTGCTACTACTCAGAACTGCACTCAAGCCAGATTAAAATCTAGCTCCAAAAAACCTATTTCTGCACCCATTTTCTGTGCCCATTCAGCTGTGCCCCACAGCGTAGAAGCTGCAGAGCTGTGGGCTATGTGCTCAAACACTGTAACTGTTCAGCATACTAAACAGCATGGACTACCTGCTCACCAACTCCCCTCATCAATATAACTATTAGTTAGAGATTTGTTTCTTGCCTCCCTTAACATATTGGCAAATTAGGCAAAATATATACAATGGAAAACCTCTAGGGTCCTTCATATCATATCAAGATGATCCATGGCAGCTGTCATGAGCTTCATGACGCCCCACTCAAACCCTCCATTTGGGCAATATCAGAAGAGCCTGTCCTAACTGCAAGGGACATGAGTGCTGGTACATGTGTAAATTTGGAATCTCTCAGTACTGCGAGCCTGTGAGGACAGCCACAGCCTGGCAGCACCACATGTTTTTGTCTGATTTCTTTCAACTTGTATGAAACAAGATAAATGCTTAATGTTTGTCCTCCTCAGAATCACCCCTCTGCACTGAAAAACAACAAAACCCAGCTGTATGCTGAGGCACCTTGTGGAATAGATGGCATGATATATTTCTGGAATTCACATAATATTGTATGGTATAAACAGTACCAATGAGCTTTGATAAGATGACATATGGCAGCAGAACTGTTTCCCCTGGTAAATGAGAGCATGTACAAAGAGTATGCATGAAGACATGAGCATTTCAGACTTCCCTCTGGTTCAGATAATCTGTGCCAAATCCAACCTTTGTATAAGTAGGAATGATTCCAAACAAGTTATAGGAGTCACTCTTTATTACTAGTATTAATGGAATTGAATTTGGCTCTCCTTGCATGTGCCATTTGGAATAGTTTATTTTTCACATGAGGTTTGGCAGGGATTTCTCCCAAATAATTTTCCCCCCAAAACTACCCCCAAAAGCTGGCCTGTAAATTTCAAAATCGCTCTGCTTAGTTTGAACAGCTCTGTACAATACATCCCAATCTGAAACCTTCATTATGCAGGGATAAGTAGGGGCCATAAAAAGTTCTTGATTGGTAAGTTAATCATACATACTAATAAAATGCTTTGTGTACTCTCTTAATATTTTAACAACAAATACTTCTGATCTGTGCTTTTCAAAACTTAAAACAAGTTATTGTATTTTTCTTGTTTTTTCCTTTTTATTTAATATTTTCTACTAATACTCTGTAGACTCAGAAAGTCTGGAATTTGCATCAGTTTCTGCTATATGGTTTCACATAAAATTGTCAGCTTCTCCCATTGCGCTAGAAGACAGGAATGTTACTATTCTAGAAGTTGGAATTCTGGTTTCTAACCACAGTCCAACACAAACGTTTGTATGTTTTGGGAACCTAACCTATTTGAAATGCAACATCCTGAACTTGGAATTAATTGATCATGAAAAGTACAAACAGCTCCTTTTTCATCCTGAAGGAAGCACAGAACCCTTTGACACATTATGGAAAAATAATGCAGTTATTAATGCTCCTTTCTTTGTTCTGGTTGATTTTTAGGCTTGGAATCCTGCCAGGCACACAATAAAGTACGTGGCCTTTAACACACACAGGCATGATTCTTCTTTCCTACACTCAACTGGGAATGGACAAAACTCAGTACATTACAGGCTTCAATTGAAATGTTCACAGCTCATATCCAGAGACAGGTTTTCTTGGATCTCTCGGTTATTTACAAGCTTGCAGATCTAATCTGCAAATAAGGAAATGGCTTTTAGAACCAGTTAACACAGGGTTAGGTACAGAGAAGCTGATGTGGTCACTAACAGGTGAAGAACTATTTGCAATGTGGCTGGTGTTAAATGCAGTCCTTGAATGTACATTAAAAAGATAAAGTTTCAAGGATTTACTGCCATCCTGAAGGAAAGAATTGATGTTTTAAGTAACTGGATTTGTACAAAGTCTGTAAGACAATCCAAGTAAATCCTCAGATAGGTGATTAATTCCTCATTATTTAAATGCCCTTAAATACAAGTGCAGATGCTAACTGCATGGCTTTGTCTTGACAGCTCCTTAGCTATTTTATCTGCTATTAGGCTGTGACTCTAAAGCCCTGAAGAAGCCTGTCCATGAAAAAGCCTTCCAGCTCCTAGAGAGACTAAGTTCTTGCAGCTTATTCTTACATAGTTCTCTCAGAGTCTGACTGATCCTGCAGCTATGACAATAGAACATAAACATCTGCTTCATTCGGTAGACCCGGATTAGGTTTTTATTCGATATCTTCATGAATGCTTTGAATATCTGATGTCCCACTAAGACATGAGCATGTATGCACATGTCTAAACTCTTTTTAGAGCTGATACATCCCAATATTCCCTAGCTGTCAGAAAATTTTAGGGTAATCTCATGTTACACTGACAACAATAGGCATTCATTTTCCTAGACAATATTTATACTTATTATCAGCCTGTCCTTTGGCTAACCAGTTGAGGTTTACTTTAAGCCTTGTAATCCACCATACAGAATTTGGTTTATCATTTATCCTAGTTAAAAACCTGAAAAGAGGGGGTGGGTGATGGCGAGGGAGGAAGTCCAAAGGATGCAAAACTCGACAACAAACCAAAGCACAATGGAACTGGAAAAGAATTTTAAAGCGTCTGGCTCAATAGCAGAGACAGTGCTATACACATGTGTCTGTTTATGGAGACACACTAAATTGAATTATTCAGTTCCCTACAAAAAGAAAAGGAACAGACTGTGGGGAAAAGAAAGCAGAATGAAGGCGCAAGAGAGCAAAAGAGTCATCCAGCAACAGATGAGAAGAACAGAGGACAACTGGAAAATGGATGCAGGGGGGAGGAATGGATGATGAGAGAATAGCAGGCCTATTTAAAATGAATTTTTGACCTTATTTTTAAAACATTTATGGATCCCAATTGCCTGTCATGAGATCATTTTCCCTTACAATGCTAGCTTTTCAGCCAGCTCTGCACTTTAACTTGATTTATCCCACTTAAAAAAAGTAGATTGTTAGAAATACCCCTTCTATTAGAAATTCTGTCCCATTACAGTGTCAGCTAAAGGCCACTTGTCAATGTCAGCTTTATCAGATAGAAATTTGCCTCATGAGTTCTCAGATACTGTTTTGGAGGACAAGACCCAGGGTCCATTTTTGAGGCTACTGATTTGCGATGGGATAGTGTCTTCTCAAATTATCCTCTGCTTTTTCCCAACTTATCTGTGTGTTTCATGAGATGGTGGGAACTGATTACAGCAGCTGCTGTATATTAGAAAGACATCTTATAGGAAAGTTGGCTTAGGTAAAACAGTTGACTGAGAAAAGAAAGGGAAGAAGTAGTAGAGTCTTAGAAATACAGAGACCCAGCATCTCTTTTCCAGCTGCAGCTTCCCTGTTGCCATAACCTCCTGAGGGATAAAAAAAAAACCTTATACCAGAAGGTTTTCCTCCTCCTCAGCTGTCTGTTGACTTTTTAAAGACTTGACATCCTGAAGATTAGAGTAAGTTTTTATTTATTCACAATTATGCAATTAGTCATCAGCATGTCTCTTCACTGATGAGTAAAGGTGGAAAAAAAATCAGCTGTTGTTCAAACTGTTACCACAGTACTGAGGGTCAGCTGCCTGGGGTGGGAATGATGGCATTGCTTAAAAAATATCTTAAGGACCCTCCTGGCAAGGTGCTTTGAGACATTTGTTTTCTTTTTAATATTTTGATTCTATTTTCGTTCCTCCTTTTCTGTCTCTGTAGATTGATATAACACAGGTATTTTAAGGGTAAAACTACATGTAAGAGTAGACATTTCAGCCATGAGTCGAAAGAAAGTAAGTTGTGGCTGCAGTATTTTCCAGACTAAGAGACAGTGCCTATGAAAGCAAGGCTGGATGGATCAATGGGTGATATTGTTGCAGTGAAGGGAACAGAAGTCTTTGAAATTTATAAACCACTTCAACAAGAACTGTTGCAGCAACAAACTTCAGAGTACTAAAGCCCTCAAAGTAAACTCTGATTTTTGAGCAGATTGCCATTCATCACAACAAAACTATTTACAAACATTCTGCATTGGAAAGACAAAAAGCAACAATTCTGGTGCCACTATTACGAATCATTTCAAGATTGAGATACTTAAAGCACCCTTTCAGGTGCTTTGATTAAGGACGACATGCCTCTCAGGAAAAGCAAAGCTTTGGAAATCAGTAATCTCTGGGCACTATACCTAACAGGAAAGGATTAGAAAGGATTACCTAGAAGAAACCTTTGTGAATCTTGTGAAACTACACTGGATCATATATCTCAACCTACTCTGAGCATTAATAAAGCTTTATCAGTTTCAGATAAGAAGTAGAAATCCTCAGGCTGCTGAAGAGGTAGCATTGACCCAGTCTGAGGCCTGTCAGGACACTTATTACAACAGAATTTCAACAGAAAGACACATTTGATGTATATTCTTATTTCAGTTTACAAAAGCAATTCAGAAGAAGAATGGCAGGTACATTGACTCACAAAATTTAAGGCAGTGGATTAAGTTAACTGCTTGGAGAAAAGAATTATTTTGCTGAAGATGACACTTTTGGTAATTGAATCAGAATAATATATACAACAACAGTTTTGGAGTTAATGAACAAATATACATGATAATTTATGTAAAAACACCCCTTTTAACTCTGTATCTCTCTGTGATTGCAATAAAGTCTAGTCTTGTGTAGAATTTTTTGTGCTACAGCCCCAGTCATTGCAGATTTTAGTTCAGCATTCACACGGGTAGTTTGGAGACATTAAAACCAACGTTAGCTCAAACTTCAAATGTATCAAGATTCTTAAGATTTTACCATAATTCTGTCTCTTTTTAAACAAAATTTTCAAATTTAGCATAAATTGCATTTTATCCAAGTTACATTTTTGAATGCTGGTTGATTATAATTACTTCTAAAGAGACAGAGTCCAAGTCTGACATTTGCTCAGGCAGAGCTCTGGAGTGCCCATAGACTATGGCTGTTGCATTTATTTAACACATTCAAAAATCTGGCTCTGTGGATTTAATCTCTGGTTCTACCACAGGTTATAGGTTACTCTTCAGTAGTGGGGTAGATAATACATCTCTGTGTAGTGTGAGTCCTGGATGTAAAACAGGGAATACAGCATGCCTGTAACAGTCTTATAGCGCCGGTAGAATATTTGAAGATCTTTTGATGGGAGAGGAGGAAATAATTATATTTTTCACTGTATAAAAGTTACAAAGGCTGTATAGTGGCCAGATTGCTACTGTCCAGTGTGCAGAAGGAAGGGTAGGAAAGACATGCCTCTATTTCCTCTCTCTCACTTTGCAGATAAGCACAGTGAGAGTCCGCTCTTCTAATGCTCTTGTTAACCCAGAGAATCACTGGATGAACTGCTGGAGTTCCATAAATCCATCTGAAAAGCCTTGATGCTACCACATGTGACAAAGTTTGGCAGTGACTCTCTATCTTGGGCTTAGAGAGACGAAAGCTGGGCCTAAATCAAGTACAGTGAACATACGAGTTAATTTTAGCTGGTTCTCATTATTAACACTTCCTTTGGTGTGCTGGCATTAAGGATTTCTCTACTTTCATGAATTACTAAATTCATGTTAAACTGATACAGGATTTCTGGAAAACACAAACAAATCAGCACCTCTGTTAACCCTGAATGTTGCAAAAGCACATTGCACCCCGTTGTGGACCTACCCAGCGCTGGTCGTAACCAGCCAGCTGTGCCCTTCCCTCGTCGTCCTCATAGAAAGGTAAGCCTTCCCGCCTGGCCTGGTGGTACTCCTTCCGCAACCTCTGGATACGATCGGCGTTCCCACTACCTGTGCAGCCGCTGAGAAAATAAAAAGGCTAAATAAAACTCCTATGAACACACATACCTAACACCAGGTACACACACACAGAATTACCAGACCTGAGACAAATGGATTATGTTTGATTTTCCCATTTTGTGTAGTTCCCACTGGCCCATATCACACTCATTTCCTCTTTCTTATATTAACAAAGCTGCTAATTGTGAACTTGATCCCTGTTTTTAAAAAAACTGTCCCTGTCCAAAGAACTTAACAATTCCAGTACAAGACAAGAGACAACAGATGGATGCAGACAGATGGGGGAGCACAAGAAAACTTTTAACATTCCTGTGAACAGCTATAAATGACTATCATATTTTAATAATAATGATGATGATGATAAGCTGACAAAAAATGTTTCCTTTTGCTCCCATGCTAAATGTGGAATTTCCCTAAAAGTACATATATTCAAGGTAAAGAATAAACTATTATTCACAGAGAAGCACAGAAAAGTTTTGTCTCATAAAAAATCCAAACTCCCTCCCAGCTATACAAAGAACTCAAACATCAGCCATGAAAATACAGGGAAGGCAAAAGAGATGGGAAAGCACACCATTATATCTTGACACTATCTTTTTAAAGTGGTAATTAAACAGTAATTCACTTAGTAATCCACAAAGACACTTGTATGCTGAACTGCATGCACTGCTCTGGTAAATCCAGTCGACTTGCTTAGCTTATCAAGTTAAACTCATGCCTTTCTGTGGGTTTTGACCCCAGTGAGCCTTCTGAAACATTATAGCTGGACTTGTACAACTGTGGAAGCTCAAGCTATAACCTGGAAGTATGAAATAAAATCCTGAAAATGGCTAAGAATTCAAAAAACTTTGGTCTTATTTAAAAAGAATAAATTAAAAGTTTCCTGCAGCTATTTCCTGCCCTGCTCTAGTAAGCAATGGGGTGAGTACTGACTGTTTGGCTAAGCAGCATTTACTGGCATTCACAGGGAATTATCAAACAATTAATTTGTGGCTGCTCCTAAAGTCAAACCATTGTTATTGCAGCACATCACCATATAGTCTCTTAATCTACAACCTTAAATCTGCCGCACCGACAGTGGACTACAGAGATAAGAGATTTATTCACATGAGCACAGATTCAGCGGAGCATCTTGCTACACTGCACTCTGCTATGAATACACCAGAATCCTTTTATAGGATTTGCATAACAAACTGAATTTGGACAGCACACACAAAATATTGGACATAACCTATCAGTTCAACAACAAGTCGTTTCTAGTATCTATCAGCAATTTAAACCAGTCAGGAGTGGAAATGTTTACTTGCAGCATCAGTATGTTTCCATGAAAAATCAAATTACTTCCTTTTCTGGATCCTATGTTTTCCATTCACTCTACAAAGTTTCAGAGATTTCAAGCTTCTTTGGCTAACTTACCAAAATCTTCCAGAGCATATGAAATTTTTCTCATGATCTACCAAGACAGTGCAGAAAGCTTGCACAAACTCTGTGGACCATTGAGAAAATAAAAAAAGTATAGTCCCTCTTCCCTTTCATTCCTTCCACAGAAAAAAACCTCTGGTTCCATGCTCTTACACTTGTCAAATAGTGGAGAACCATTTCCCGTTTGCAAAACACTAAAACTGAGGTCTAACTAACGGAGACTATCACTAGAACAGTGAAGCTTAGTCCATAGCTCATGAGCAGTACAATACCTGTGAAATCCCCTGACATTACTTGTGAGTACAGATAAAATGTTTAATGAGGGCTGCTAACATACAGATAAAGCCCAAAGTATTGTCCCTGTTGCTTTGCCAACATCATTGCCCAAAGCAGCACTGGCTCAGAGGGAAAGACCAAAACACAGGCAATAGGTCTAGTCTGATTCCAGTCAAGCTGGCTCCCTGCAGCTCTCTGCAAACTGTATTAGCACCTGGCGCCAGTGGCCTAATGGCCACATGCCCACTTCCTACCTCCAGGTATTCTGGCTGAAGAGGCAATCTGAGAATACCACACAGCTTGGGTTTTTCCTCCCTTTTAAAATTAAATCTGAGACTGGTAAATTTTAAGAGAGAGCAACAGCAGCCTGTGCTCCACTGACTGCAGATCCCCTGTAGGTGAACTTCCTTCTGCTCAAACCCTCTGAGCCAACAAGTGGAAGTGGTGCTGCAGAGTTCAAGCTGATTATATATATTACAAGACAGGGCCTGACAGATTTTGCTTTGGCAAACCTCTGCCATGCGGTATTAAAGTACAAACCCAAACCATGAGAATGAGTAGGAACATTTGAATGAAAGATAGCAGCACATGGAAAGTTATCCATCTGGATTAGTGTGAAAACACAAGTATAATCTCTGTGGAAACAAGCAGCTCCGTGAAGTCTGATTTCCTGTGCTTCTCTCCTGTGCGTTCTCTCATGTCTGATAATGGTTCACACTGCAGTGTTTCTCCCCAGCAAGAGCATTCATCTGGGTCTCTCTAACAGGCTGCTTATTTTCATGAAACTTAGTGTTCCAGCATCTCTTGAACATCAACTCACATCAGTCAAGTCTCATCAAAAATAGCCAAAAGGTTCAGAATTTGTTAGAAAAGTGAGGGGAACAGGTTGGAAGAGGGTTGGTCAGTAGATCTGCTTTGTATTTTTAGGATACAGTTAAAGATCCATATTTTTTGTTCTTTTCTCCACCACAGTTTATAGGCACAAATGTGCTTTTCAAAGAGCTGCATTCTAGCTTACCATGAAAGTTTTACCCACTCCTGAGTAAAGTGAGATAAATATGATGCCCTGTGCAATGCTCATGAAACAGTTCTGAATTTCAAGTTGGCTCCTGACAATTATGTGAATATATGAACCACATTCAAACTCACCAGATGAATTCAATCAGCACTGTGCAAATATCGCATACATAATCTATTAGTTTATCCCAAAGAAACTGAAGCATTGAATTCAAACAGAATGAAGTCATCAGTAATAAAAAAAAGAAACTGATAAGGCAATATTAAAAAAACCCCAACACAATATTCCAAGATTTGCAGAGAAGATCATACATTGACTGTAAACTATTCTCCCATCTGCCTATAAATACATAATTAAAAAATATTGGTTTGATCAGATAGCAGTTCTCAGACAGGGAAACAGCAGATGAATACCAGTTCAAATGTTTCAGATGCATGACTATTTATACTGAAAAGGAACCTGAACTTACAGAAGAAATATAAAAACAATACTCCAATCAAAGTCAGCTTATATTAAGGACACTTACTGAAGCTTTTCAGCAAGCCTAGTAAGTATAGCAGACACATTTCTTTTACAGTAGCTTTACATTTAATGCAGTGCTCTCTCCTTGAGGAGCTATAAATATTACAGTCCTCATCACATCTACAATTTTGTGCATACTCACTTCCCTGACATGGCTCCGGAGCTGCGCCACACGTTCTTCAGACAACCATGCAACCTCATGTTTACCATTCCCCTCCACCATCATTTGTTCCCAGGATCTAACAGTTGATCTACCCAGGGACTTCTCTCACAAGACTGTGAGAGAACCCTCCACTCTGCATTTTCCAATTGATTTCAGAATGATTTCCTAAAACTGTGCTACATGTAGGGAGACTGATTCAAAAGCAGCTGATATTGGAAAGTTTTAAAATAATGTCTATGTGTGGGAATACATCTCTGAGAAACTTCAAAAAAAGTTTAGTGCAAACTCGGGTGCTGATTTCAAACAATAGTAACAAAACCTGTCCAAAATCCTAAGCCATAAACAATCTTAAGAGAAGTTCAACAGTTCTTCAAATAAACTGCACACACTGCAAGGGATTTTTTTTGGGTGAAATTAAAAAAAAAAATCTTACAAGAACATTCAAAAGAGGAAAAAGCACATTCTTGTCAGTCATTCCATAGTTTTGTCAGATACAGTCCTTAAATCCAAAGCTTTCTTCTGGCCTGGGAGAAAGATACAGACGAGTCTGTGTGATTGCTCTAACCCATGCTGCTGGGGCTGTACCAAACAGATAAACAACGGCCAGAAATCACCATCCTCTGCCCTGTGCCCGCACCTGTCAGAAGCACCGTGCAGGGTCCCCCCTTCCCACTGTGACTGCAAAGGGACCTGCTTCGAAACAGGCACTCCATGGATCCAGTTGGAACAGACGTCCCAAGACCAAAAGGAAACCATAATGTGGCAGAGACTTAGCTTCAAGCTTTTTCTAACATTATGTAAAATATGACTGTGGAATTTTGCCCCATCGTCTCTGAAGAGATAGATGAACAAGCACCCTAGCAATAACATTATATATCCAATATGACAGACAAGTGTTTTTTTCAAAGCATCAAGCCACCATAATCAGTATTTAATATGTATGGCTCAGGTTTTGCAGAGTGAAATCTCCTCTGCATTCTTCCTCTGACTTGCTAATCTGGATTTTCATCATTCAGGTTAAAATGACATCTTTGTAAATTAGTGACTTCTTACTGCAGCTGTCTTGATAATACAAAATTAAAAACAAGTGTTGCACATACAAAGTAAGATGAACCACTTTAAGCTATATATAAACATACATCTGAAGAGGCAATAAACATTTTGTTTCCAGTGGTTTTCCTTAATACATTAATATTGCACAGGGCTGTTTTGCCAGCCACTTCTTTCAAATATGGATTTCACCCAGCTGACTCAGTCCCTAAGCAAACAACTAGTGTTTCCAAGTTAAAATAAAACAAAACAAACAAAAAAAAAAAAAAGGAAGAAAAAGGAAAACTATTCTTTTAGAGAATTTTCCATTAACAAACAAATCCAAGACAAAATGTGATTCACAGGCTCTAGAGAATGGACAATCTTCCATTCACAATCTGCTAAAAAACAAAACTAATTTTACTTACCGAAAGGAACACAGTGGTCTACAAAGATATACAGTATACGGGAGTCCAACAGAGCATGTAAGAGTATCTTTCACTTAGGATGAAACTTTCATTTTGAAGTTATAACAAATAAATATTTGAGTAAGTTACTCTTTCAGTTCCAGCCCTTGCCTTTCTACCCTGAAGTATTACGTTACTTATGAAGATACTTCTGCAACCTCAATAGTAAGAAGGAATAAAGAAAATGGTGGGAAATGATAAAAAGAAAATCAATGATAAGGACATAATTCTACAGTATTTCAGCTTCTTTGATACCACTAAGAGAAAGAGACTTTAGAGAGAAATAGCCATTTGTTGTTTTCACATGCACTCGAGTAAAGGAATGGTATTGCAAGGAAAGACTTGTCAGAAATGCCTTGCTGACATCACTGATACTGCCTTGCTGACATCACTGACATTGCCTTGCAGGTTCAGAAATCATCTTTGATGTTCAGCCAAAGGCAGCCAAAGGTTTTGGCTACACACATCGCATGCTGAGGACCCAACTGAAGAATCACATCTTTCTAGGAACTGGAACCGTGCATATGGCTGTACTGGTCTCCACAACACTTGCTTTCTTTCTCTGGGCAGAAACATACTCAATGTACCCACAATTACTGCCTTTCTCAATGGACAGGGGCCCTACAAGGACACTTGATGTGGACACCTGTGCAAAGTGACCGGTAGGAAGACATCGAGCCCTGTTCCGTTTATACAGGACTATCTGAGAAGGTCTGTATAGGTGGACTGACATGAGAAGCATTAGATGGATGTGTTCCTCTCCATGTACATAAATACACATAAAGAAGCATAACTCAATGGTGGAAGACCAAATTACACTGAAGATGCTATTTACGCTTATTTGAACCTGTATATTAAAGTCCCCAAATCTTAATCTGCTTTACAATATTTTAAAACATCATAACTGTGCTTCAGTGGAACATACACTGCCACCTTTCAATTCTTTAGGCTAACATAAAAGCAGTACAACCACTTCTGTCCAAAAGGTCAAAGCCTCCTAGGGCAGCACATGACTACCATTTGTCTGGATGTAAATTGAGTCCTATTGACCCTGTAACATCACGGCTGACCTCTTGACATTAGGAGCTTAGTGGAAAGAGAGAAGATGATATTTTCAGGTTCCTACAGACTCATTAGGAAGAAAGAAGGAAAGAGAACCTTGCATGATATGAATTAGCAGTGTCATTAACCTTTTCTTTCCCCAAATAGCCCACAATATGTTTACAGAAGCCTCAAAAGAGCCATTTGAAGATTGAGACCAACAGATTTGTACCACTTTCAGTTTTTCCAAACTGTTTATAAAATATCTCTCAGTGGCTTGACACAAAGCAACCTTTTATGTTTCCCTCCCTTCACATGACATACAACACCTTTTCCTGTTTGTCATGGCAGACGGCCTAGACATTCAAATGAGCATCATCTTTTCAAACTAGACACTTCTCATCTCCATTACTCTCCTTTATAACTTACAGTAGACTACAGCTGGCCAGAAATAACGGGAGGTATAGCCTAATCTGTTGTTTTATGGAAACAAAACTGGCACACTGAGGTTTAACTTCACTGGAAGCAGACATGGTATGTGCTACTCTAATAGAAACACATTATTTGCAATCAAGTAGAAAGGAAAGAGAAAAAGGTGGACATTTTCTTTTCTGCAGCCAGATTGTAATCTTTATTTGAAAGAAAAGACTTTTTTCCCCTTTTTTCTGCTCAATGTATTGTGCCTCATCTAAGAAGGCAATCGCCAGATCTTTACTAATAATAAAAAAAAAAAGCCTTTACAGTTCAGGCTGGTTAATGGCAATGTCTGTTTCTGGCATGGGACCAGTTTACTGCTGTCTTGTTGATGTGAGATGTGCACTTGTCTCCGAAGGGTAGGAAAGCAGGGAGATTAGGGACTCGGCTGCTGACAACAACCAAACTCTCTATAAACAATACACAATGAAAATAATGAAAAACAGATTTTCCTGGTATTTTCAGTAGCCTCTAGACAATGCAACAGTTTCTGGTTTCTTCACTAAAGATGATATCAATTATGCCTTTTATCCATCATGCAGAAGTCACGTGTGAGGCATAATTGAGGGCCTTCTCTCCAAGGTAATTTCATCTGGATTTACACGGCAAAGTACTTAAATTGCCTTTTTTGGCACTTTGTATTACAACACAGCTTGGGAGGGGGTATTTTACTTTACTGATGTAAAGCAGCTGGCATATTTACAATAGATAGGTCACATCAACACAGAGCAGATTTTCAGCCCTCCAAACCCCATTTACAGCAGCTTTAACAATTCAACAAAGCACACACTGAATGCTAAACTCTAGTGTAGAAATGTAACTTGATTTCTTAAAGGCTATCACACCTGCCTGCAACTGGCAGCTAGGTTTTTTTCACTTGTAAGCTACTGCTTTTCGAACTACAGGTTATTAAACTCATCTCTAAAGCTGAAATAGTAACTACTTTAGAAACTTCCAATGAATTAGCCCTTCAAGAGTCCCTCAGGAATTCTCTTTACCACACACAAAGCAAACACAGGAGGGAGAGAATGTGACAATTCAGTGCAGTCTTAATTTTTGCACACCCTTGAGAGAAGAACTGAGGACCTAAGAATTCCCTCACAGTAGATACTGCTGCTCATATTCTAAAACATATTTTGTTGAAAACTACAAAGCCCAGAGTAACTATCCATTTTCTCCCAGATATTACCTCTCCAACTTCCTCCCTAGAGACTGTATCATCTGCTCTTTGTTACATACACACCAATCTATGCCAGTGGCAGAGTGGCAGCAACTAATCGTCTGTGTGGTTTGCTTTTTTAATATCTGGCCTAGGTAAAAAGGGGGTAGAGAACTCAACCTCAACTGAAAAAAAAGTCTCTGTGTCTGTAATTCTGTGACAGATGTAGATTACATATTACAAATAAAAAAGAATTCATGCCATGTGCAAAGCATCGGGGAAAAGCACAAATCTCAGAGCCAAAACACATCCTTATTATAAAGTTGACTTTTCTGGGGTGCTTTTAATGAATGGTCACTACAAGGATAACATTAATCCAGCATTAGGACTTTTACGGGAAAAAAATACAAATGCAATTTATCTTTTTTAACTGTCAGCTGCATTTCTAAAGCTTTAAAGTCTGTAGCTTCCAGCGGCCTTTTGTCTTTCTGCCATGGCAGGAATATCTTGGACAGCTGTAAGAGCTTTGTAAGCTATCTTTCTCAAAATCCATTAGCTAATTCAAGGAACCTAATTAGAGCTGCCATTTTGATGGAGCATATTGAATGCTCTGTATAAACTAGTAACACCATCAATGTTTATTAAAAATTGCAAGAACCAAAGCTCTCAGTCCCATATAAATATTAATGGACAGATACACAATACTTATTGAAATATAGATGGCATTATGACCACAGAAATACACACAGGTATACTTACAAGCCCGTGTGATGTATTTATTCACAAAGGCTGAAGTATGGAAGCAAAACCTAGGGACAATTTTATACAAACTGTTGAAAATTGACCAGCTTCCATTTACACCATCCTTATGTGCATTAAGGGAAGCAGAGCACACTAAAGAAGATTTGTTTCTTGTGTTTCTTCTGAGTAGTGTGCTGACAATTTGGAGTGCATTTTGAGCTTACCTCAAGAATGCACTCCAGCTGGAACCATTTTATAGCTCCTCTTAAACCAGCCACTCCAATCACTGTACTTTGTAGACATTTACACATATTCCAGTACTATACTGTTTAAGGGTATCCAAAGATTCAAAGGGAATTTGCTCTGTAGAGCTAAAACTCAAATTTTGCTGTGGACAGCAACAAAGTCGGTGAAAGGAGCCAGACATCTGGAGCAGTGCTTTCCTACTTTCTGCTGTGTAAAAGCCCAACTATAATGAAAAACCAGCTTGCAGACAACGATACAACACATGAAATACTGACCATTCCGAGAACATATCAGAGACCTGATTAGGTTAGACTGTACAAGCATATGCCTTTGGCTGCAGAAATAAAAAGTTTTCTGGCTACTTCACAGCTTTGCTTTTAATTTGATACTTCATAAATGGAACTGCAGAAAACCTCATATGTTACCATTTCAATCTGACGTACACTTTCATATGCATCTAACAGTGCCTGGATTCTATTTATATGTACAACTAAATATACGTGCATAGAAAAATCATCAAATTTGCTACAGAAAGACAGCAGATGTTCTTATTAAGCCACTGGCACATGCAAGGTGAAGTGTGTAAGCCTTATATGGAAAGCATTTAATGCTCCAACTACAAGCTAAAGAAAAGCAAAGACAACAAATGAAATTATTTCTAACACATTCTACTAGCTGTAAGTGCAAGGCACAGCAAAATGAAAGCACTGCTGAGCATGCTCGAATGACTCTTGTAACACATGGGGCTTCCTGCAGAGGGGTATAATCCATACACACTCTTCAGAACATCCTAACTCCAATATCATGATCTAAAGTTCAGAATATATACTTATTCAGAATATATACTAAAATGACATAATAAACATTTAACAAATGTGCAAGAGAAACAAGTTTAATTATATTTTCTACATTGTAATAGTGGAAGGGGCTAAAAATTTTATGACCATCTTACCATGGGGACAGCCCTGAAGGTAAATTCATTCTGGTTCTCGGATAGGGCAGTATTTCCAAACTACAACTGAGATTTGAGCAGTTTCACAGGAACACGCTCAAAAATCAAAACATCAGTTACCACTAGCTTCTTTCAGGAATTACATACAGCAAATTTAGCTTGTGGTTACTGCTCAACAAAAACCCTGCCAGATGCTGAAGTGGTAGATGGATTTCTGCACAGTTTTGCTGCCTTCAAGGCCACCCTGTCTACCCTTCCAGCAGCATCCCTCCTTGGGCACTTTTCCCCAGTGCAGCTGGGCTCATGTGACCATTGTTGTTTAGTTCACGTTCATAGACCAGGGAATGCACGTTTCTTCACTTACTTTCATCACAAGCCCCACATCAACAGGATTAAATTCTTTGTAAGCCAAACTGCATTTTGGAGAAGTATTTCTGAACTTAGAGGCCTCAAGTTAGCAATGTAACTTTATTACTTTGCAGTATGCAGGCAATGGGAGCTCCTGGACTTCCAGACATGCACTGCTTTTCTAGCTCCTTCTTATAGCTGCAGAACCAGTGCACCTCTGATAGGAAATTATCCCCACTTTTCCACTTGGAGAACACAGGGCTGAATTTCAGGTGTTTAGCACTGAAGGTAAGCCGTACTCCTTTTTAGTAATTGCTTTGAAAAATGTTAAATTGAAGTGGAAAAAATGAAGTAATGGAATCTTCAAACTACACAGATCAATTCTTGGCATGCCTTGCCTGGTAAAGGAAGAGCAAGCCTATCTCTCCGTGTTTGGCTGGAAGTCCCAGAAATGCTGGAGCAAGTGTTCTGGTTCAGGCTCACCTCTGTCCCTACAGAATGATTCTCATATGGCTTCGACTGCCATGTTTAGAGACACGCCTTACAAATCCTTTCACATCTGTTTTGGTCTTGCTGCCTCAATTCCCTGTGTTCATCCTGATATTTGGAAGTCTTGCCCTACATACCTTTCAGACAAGGAGGCCAATTTTCTCCACCCATTATTTGCTTCCCATACAAGCAAATCTCTGTCCCACAGGCAGCTCTAGTACAGGAACACCTCTCCTGATGCACCTAGGGCAGCATCTCTCCTTCCAGCACTCCTGAGACTCACTCCCAGAAGCACTTCACAGATCAGCTGCCAGTGAGGATGGGGCTGCAGGTCGTGTGGGATACCCAACAGCCCTTTTTCCCTTCTGCACTGCTTTAAATGAGCCTTCTCTTGTCTGACACAATAACAGAGCATCAAACTTGCAGTGCTGGTAAACTTCTCTCTACTCTGACGCACCCACATATTGTCCACAACCATGGTGTGGTCCAGCACCCCCCTTTATTCTCCCCATTCTCTAGCTTTTCCAGCCTCTCCTCTGTTCCTGTTCTTGTCCTGCCCCTCCATGGCATTTTTCAGGACTTTACATTCAAATCAGCTCACCCTTTACCTCCCTGGAAAGTGGGGCATTAGGGCCTGGGAACACTGATCATGCCTCGTTCACCTCATCCTTCGTTCCTGCAGTCAGGAGAACCTGCTACTGGAAAAACATGTGTAGGCTCTGGCAGTTCAGGACGAGCACTTTTGGTGAAGTTAGCAGCCAAGTTTCTATCATGTGTGTGGGAAGTACTCTAAATCTTAGAACTTAGTCAAGTTGTCACTGTTCAAGGGGTGGCAAAAGCCACAGTCTGGTGTAAGACTAGGCTGTGTTTCCTTCCAAAATATAAAGACCCCATTCCAGCGTATGAAAAGACTACAGGTTCTTGTTGAAAGAGTATATTGCTGCTTCTGGTTAATTTTTGCACAGCTGAAACAAGCCTTTGTCTTCTCCTTCCAGCCCTTCCCTGGCCCCCCAAACAGCTGTTATCATATTCCATAAAAATTCAGCTTCAGCACACCTCCTGTATAGCCATTTTCAACCCAAATGGTTGAAGACTGGTTAACAACTCATGGAGATACAGTTCTCCAATGGCAGTCAGGCCAGCAGCTCCCCAGGCACAACTGGCACAGCCTGTTTCTGTTTCTGTTCCCCTCCCTGCCCTATAGCACTGCCAAGCTCCCTGGTCCAGGGGCTGGCTGCCTGCTCCTGTTCCTGAAGGCAGCATAAAGCTGGCTTGCTCCTGGCATCCACGGGATGAGCACACCTCAACAACAACCACACTGTCTTTGAGGGTACAGCCCGCTAAGCACACAGGTCTCCTGCATGTGCTCCAGATTAAGCTGTAGTCAGCTTAATGAGAGACTTAATTGATGAGTGCTACTTCCTTCACTTGTCCATTAAGATAAGTACAGCACATGGACATTTCAACCCATCAAAGAAGAGAAAATGCATTAATTTTGGTTTTCTTAGAGCTGTTAATAAATCTGACACTGTCTGGCAGTTTTCTTCATTTCCTACCATTTGACAGATACTGTGATCACAAGTTACAGAAGATGTTTTTCCTCTGAAATTATCACTCTGGTAATACAAGCCAGAAGGAAACTTTATCAAGATACCAAGAAGCTGGGTATCGGTTTTATTTTTAACTTTATGTGGCTGGTTTGTGAATATCTCAATGTGATAAAAAAAATAAATTCCATCCGGTACTATTAAAAATCATACACTTGCAGAGACACATTACAAATGACTGTACTACAGCAAATAATCACACCGTGTATTTATCAGTAAAAGCCAGTATTCCTCTCATATAATCAGCCTGGCTCTGCTTAGACCCCTTTACTGTAAGAGCTCCTGCAACTGTTTTCTTCCTCTTTCTCACTCACAAATTGACATTTGTATGGAATCAAGAAAAATCTTCCTTAATAATTTTTCATTACTAATGGCTTTTTTTGGTATGTGTATTTGAGAGGAGGGAAGGCAAAGGGCAGGAAAAAGGAGCTTTAAGTGCTCTGCAAATTATCCTCCTGAATCTGGGCCTCATAAATCCTATCAAATGTTATATTTCATCAATAGGCTGGAAAAGCTTTTTTCTCTGCAATGATGAAGGCTGGGTTTAAAATTTATGGTTTCATTTTAGAAATGGACTATAAAAAGAGTCTGACTTGGCTGTCCATCAACTGTAGCTGACATTAGCAAGTTAGGTGTGGACTTTCAAAGTGTGATATGTGTTTTTTATTTATTATACAGGCACATACATACATACAGAGATATACGAGGACATGTAAATATCACTGTGGGTTTGTGCGTGCATATACACAGCTGGGTTTTAAAACATTTTGTCTTAAAAACATTTTAATGCAAGAGGATCTGAGATATTCAGTAGATTAGATTGTGAAATGATAAAAGTGTCCAGACCAGAGTTGGCTCAAAGACCTGCAGTAACAGAGGCAAATTGCATTTTGCTGCGCAAATGATCGAGATAAAGTAGTTTAATTTGTTCTCCTTCGTGGGGTGGCAAAATGCAATTCAGCAAGGTTCATTGGGAGGCAGGGAAGATTCTGATAGGCTGTGAGGACAAAAGCGGGGGAGGGCAGGCAAGGACCAAAAGGTTTTAGGTGGGGGAAGACGGTTAGCAAAGGACTGATAGATTGGGGGAAAGGAGGTGCAGAGCTTCTGCATCTCTCATGCATGGAAAGGGAGGGAAGGAGACAGCCTCCCCTGTCTCCATGCAACTCTCTATCTCTACTCCCCTTTCTACAAGCCCAAGATCTTTCTGATCTTCCAAAGAGCTGCTTCTACTTGCTCTCCTGCACTGTCTGTGGTAGAAGAGCACTGAGATTATGGCTCCTATTCCTACTGCTGCCACCACTCATGGGAGCCATGTGGGTGCCACAGCTGCCCTCTACAAGCCCAAAAGCTTCCTCTAGCAGCCACAGCTGCAGCTTCCTCAGATGGAGGAGCAGACAGTCTGTGCATGATGCCGAAACACTCCTCTCCTCCCTCACCACCAGAGCTGGAGGTCTGCAGCCAGTGATGACTACTTCATTCCACCTATACTGAAAAGCTGCCTTAAAGACAACACTTCTAATAGAAGCATTACTGCTCCTCAAAATCCTCATGTTTGTAAAAGAAAACCACATTTAAAATAAAAACCAGATAAACAAAGTGACATAATTACAGCAGGAGAAAGTGGAGTTCCATTCTGAATATAGGGGAGCCCACCTCTCTCCATCTGCTACTATAAAATGTCATTTTGTAACTCAAAGAATTAATGATGGATTATGTGAAAACAGCAAATCAGATCATGCTGTTGAGGCATTATATGAACTAAACAGAAGAGCAGTTAATCTAAATCGCATGTGGGATGGTTATTATTGCGTGTTGCCATCATTGCTGCTGAGTCTGGCTGTAATATTGGTTTTGGTGGCAACACATGGAAAAACCTGAATGTCCTGTTCCTCATTATAAAATGAGGAGAAATCTCACCCTGGGGAACATGGTCAAAGCTGACAAGCGAGCACTACAGAAAAGGCTGGGCAGGGGGAGCAGTTAATGGTAAAGCTATTCAGAGCCAAGACCAAGAAAACAGATACCTTCTTCCATTACCTCTATTTTGTAACATGAACAAGACAAATAAATAAAAGAACCCATCAGTGATGCTTAGGACACTTACACACTGTGACCTCAGATCACTCCCGAGGGTCCCTGTCGGGAGGATGTTTGGCAAGGCTCCCGTCGCCAGCCCCGCCGCGGACGGTGGGTGGAGGCACGGCAGGGCACGGCCCTGGCTGCAGCTGCTGCTGCAGGGCTCTGCCGGCTGCGGAGGGCACCTGGCTCACCTTGGCCAGCGACGGCACAAGCAAGGGGTAATCACGCATTTGGGAGTATCCAGCAGGGAAGCACGCAGGGGAAGTATCACCCACCCATATTTCGCAAATAAAAATGTGTTCTGCTTCTACTGCTAAGTTTCCACTGTGAGTACATAAAATACATTGTGCTTATACCAATTTATGAAAATGAGAGGACCTGCAACTACCTGTACTTCCAAAAAAAAGCTATCTGTTTTAGTGAAGAGTAACTTTATCAAACCTTGATCTACAGATGGCGCATCTTTGAAATTCTACACTTTTACTGAAAGGTGGCATACAGTAGTGTCACATCACACGAGCAGAAGTTACTTAAAAAAAAAATCTTGAACTCTCTCAGATTCTTACAAGTTAACCCCATTTAACAATGAAATTCAGGACATTAAACCAACACTGACACGGTAGCACTTTCAAACACAAATGCACTCATCCCATAGCAGATCAAGACTATTTCTAGCAGCATATTTTCTTCCATAGTCTTCCTGTATGTTTCTCCTTGAAGATTTCAGAATAACCAAGGAATTCAACTTATCCTGGAACTCTTGGAATTTTTCAAACCTGAACTAACTCTTCTACACACAAACATCTTTCTGCCAGTCTGCAAAGAGAAGCTTCTGTCACTGTTCTAATCCTTAATTTCGTCTCTTCTAAAATCTTTTCATCTGCTTCTTCCCTCCCTCCAAAGGATGCTTTATTTAGTTTTGTTATTCCTCTTCTTTCCTTGTCTCCTTATTTCCTCACCTCTTCCCTGAGACTCCATTTTTTTTGTTTGTTTAGTTTTTTTGGTGATTTTTTGTTTTGGGGTGGTGGTTTTTAAATTTTCCTTGAGCTCTTACGAAACCCTGACCTGTTTACAGAGAACAACTCAGAGAGGCTTAAGGGCTAATGTTTTACCCCCTATTCACCATTCCCAATCTGGCTGCAGTCATCAGTGACTAGAATTCATCATCATCAATGGATTTTCAGTGACATGCACTGTATTTGCTCAGATAATGGCCCCATATATTGCCTTTGAAATGAGGGTGTGACCACTACTGAGGGCTATTCTCAAGAGTCAGTAAATGGCATGGTGCAGACATGTTTGCTTCATGTTTTGAAGGCAGACCTACAGAAAAGCAAGCCTTGAAGCTTTGGGGGTTTTTTTTAATGGTACTGTGCTCTCAGAAGGACACACCAATATTAACCAAAACACATCATCCTTGGATTGGAGCAGGCCACTTACCAGCTGGTTTGGACCACATGGGGACAACCTGCAGTCACTGCCGCTGAGACTCTCCTTTCAACAGGCTCTGAAGAGATGTATAATAAAAAGACAGTCCTGTTCCCTTACACAGCAGAGCAATGGAAACAGTAAAAGCAGGTAGGGGAGCACAAGATAATATGGAAACAGCACTGGTCCACAGAATGCCTGACAATGATACTTGATATTTTAGGAAGGAGGCAAATGTAACATGCCTACCCAGGCTGCAAAACCAAATTCAGGGCTTGTGAGCCTCAACACTGTTTAAAGTCGCTATGGACTCAACACACATTTTTTAATTTAGAAGCACTAACAACTTGATAGAGCTACTGGACAAATAGGACCAAGCTGCCTTGGTATCAGGTAACTGTAAAGACTACACACAGAATACCTGTGGGAACGCAGCCTGCAAAATTACTGTTTCCAGGGTAGGATAAACATCCCTTCACTTCTCTAGTCCTCAACTTTATAAGCTTGCCAACCAAGTACAAATGTGGATCCCAGCCTCTGTTCCTGGAGCAGCAGATAGTTGGGTATGCTGAACCCAGTCCAGCTCTCTACACCTGTCCCACTTAGAGAGAGGAAAGCAAGCTGGCCCAACGAGATTTGAGAGAAGAAAAGACCACTTCCATCTGTTTGCATTTTTTCTGCAATGACCAAAGTTTAAAATCCCACAGATGTGCCCTATCACTAACTTAAGCACACTGACCATAAGATTTTTCCTTCCCTCATTTTTCTGCATTTAAGTATATCCTCCACTAATGCACAAAACTACCCTTTTCTTCCCCTCATCTAATTCACTGCTCCCCATGGGATAGCCATTAAATTTGATTCATGAATACAGTACATTTACAGGCAAAAGTGGGAACAGAGAAACCCCCTCCCCATCACATCACTCTCCAGGAGGGAGTTCGAGACACATTGAACAAAGAACCCTCAAATCTTCTGGCATACAGCTTAGAAATCAGAATGTGATTTACAGTCTATATCTCTTGCTTCATTACAGAAGACGTGGTCCTTAAAATAGGCAATTTGCTTTGGCCAGTAATGTTTGAGGCTCTAGCTTTTAGTCTTCTTTTTCTGTAGATTTCACACTGCAACAGGCAGCTTCCCTCCCTCCAGACCTGCCCCCCCAACCCCAGCTGTAGAGTGAAGATACCTAAAGGATTCAGGCAGCTGGAGAAAACACAAGACTCCGGCTCTTGGGCCTCATCTGCGTTTCACTCCTTTCACATCCATCTGGATTTGACAAAGTCATGCTTATCAGTTAGATGAGCAGATAGTCTCCTATCTGTGCTGTGGTGCAGAATTAGGTCAGAAGAGCATTCTGCCAGCTTGTGTTTTGCTGTTTAATCCTGCATAAGTAGTTGTGGAGACAGCAATAAAGGACAACTCATCACACTAACCAAATTCTTCACCCCCTAATCCTGGTCAATTTTCCAACCTTGCGAGGAAAATGAAATAAAAATCACACATTACTACTACTTAACTGCATATTCCAATTGCATAAATTTTTGAGAATACAAGTGGGGCCAGGAGGCAAGTTTATTTTCTGAAAATATATTATGTTCAAAGGCAAATTGAAAGTTATAAAAATAAAGTCTGAAGAACAGTAGCTCTCAAGTTTTAAGTTGTCTTTTCCTGTGATGCCATAGCTGGGTCTTCCAGCCGGCCTCACCAGATGGCCACATTGGCCACCATCAGAATAGCAGTCTGGAAACAGTGCCCTACAGCCTTGCCTAAGCATCTTGGCTGGAATACACTCTGAGGCAGCAGTTCTGTACTCACAATTCAGAGATATTCCCAGTGCACTTAAGAATTCTTGAAATTTGTGAAGAGATTAAAGCCAAACTTCTGGTCCAGTAGAGGTCAGGGAAAAATAACAGAATGTTGGTTACTAGCTTTTAAATGTTAGCTGTCACTATTCATACTAAAACCTTGTTACACTAAAAACAACCCCTCTCCACACAAGCACACAGTATGAAAATCCGCTCAAAAATAGCAATCATAAAAAAAAAATTATCTTAAGCAGTAGGTAAGTTCAGCTGCAGAGGATTTCAGTAGCTACATACAATTTTTTGTTTCATGGAAGCTGTACAACCATTCCCCCCTTACATACAACTGTGCAAATCAGTGTGTTAGTGATGCTTTTGCAAAGAGGGTTTGACAACAATAGAGAGTCCCCAGCCTGCTAAATAAGAAGTGACAACTCCATTTGAAAGCTGTCTCTGGATGTGTTTTATGTGCAGAAATTATCTGTGACAGTTCAGATCAAAATAGAGTTTTCATTTCATGTGGGAGGTAAATGGACGATAGAATAGGTTACTTTAAATGCTGCAGTCTAGTCCAATTAATGTTTCAGACTTTTCCATATTCTGTGCTCTAAACTTTGGGGTAAAAAAAATGTAAAAATCATTTTGTCAATAGCATGATGCAAAGAACAGACCAAAAGGTAATAAAAGTGGTGAACACAAACAGTCATGCAGAAGTATGGCAGAAAAGCTCAAGTTACAGTAACCTGGCTGTGAAACTAATAAGTATAAAACAGAAAAGAAAATATCACTTCGTTCTTTCAGGGAGAACCAGGCAGGGGAATCAATTCCGATTTCCCATCTCAATCAGCAGAGATTTTGCCACTTACTTTGATGGAAACAGGACTTGCATATCAGTTTTCTTTCGGAGCAGCAGAAACAAATCCACATGCTATCATTTGCTTTTCAGATTGTGCAACATAAATTTACAATTTCTGGCTTATGTAACTATACAAATGACATAATTTGTACTTTAAAGAAATGTCAAATCCAAGTTGTTCCCATTTGTTACCTGTAAATCAATCAGTTGTTACCATTTTAAAGAAGCACGCTTTCTTAGAGGTTTGGAGCTACTGCTGTGTTACTCAAGCATGCCAGTGGTTCTGATAGGAGCTGTGCTGATACACTGCCCGTAGCCTTCTAACTATCTTTCAAAGTTGGTGGGGAAACCAGTAATTCATGCACGACTTTTTAGATGTAAGCACAAAGTAGAGTTAGTAGAAAAGGTATGAACCCACAAAGTGAGTGATCTCATCCCAAACAAGGGCCCACGAATCTTACATAATCTATTTTGTTTATGCCACACTTTAAACAATGCATATTTTGATCTTTTCTGAGAAACAGCATTTTTCTTGGCAAGATTTTCAATTTCCACCCACTTGGAAGAGCAGGTGTCTTTGTGTATCATTGTTCAACCCTGGGAATAAAGAAAACATTTTAAAAACATGTTAAAATTGTTTTCTTAAAGTCAAGGGACATTAATTTAGGGTTCCAGGGGCATTACAGAAGAACAGACCACTCACTATAAATGCACTGAGCTAGTAGAAACGCTGAGACAAAGCTTTCAGAAGATATGAGACCTCAGTATCTACTGGCCAAAGACTGAACACTTGTAATCTTATTCCTCAGAGGCAAGTTTTAACACAAAAGAGAAATTAACATCTATCTATGCACTAGGGTCTTGAAAAGAAAAACAACAGAACAATGAAGTAGCTCAGACATCTGGTACGTTTGCCACAGCTAATAGTAATGAGATAGCAGGCAGAGTGCAGGCAAAAAAGGTATGAAAGAACACTGCTATTCCAGAAGCCACACAGACATGTGAAAAATACCTGTACTCAGACTAACGAGTCTACATTTTGGGAGGAATTATCAACCCCTTATCATGCTTAGATTGATAATCTATTTGTATCAGCATTCAAAGAAAGAGAATGAGACTTCTGCCTATTCAGTTTTGGAGCCAGAACATGTCACTAAGAGCAAAAGACTTTTCAAGTTCTGTAGTAAGGAGGTCAAAGCATCACCACTGATGCAGACAGTGGTATTTACAGAGAAAAGGAGGAAAAGATCAATCCCCTCCCCCCAGTCCCCTTCACTCTCCCTCTCTGAAGCAGCTGCTGCTTAAACATTGCCATTGTATACAGAGGCACAAAATAATTGCCTCTTGGTTTGTTTTTTGTTTTAATTTCAAATCAGGGACAGCAAAAGATGTTAGAGGAAGAAAACAACACCTTATTGAGGCGAAGGACTACAGACTGCTTGTCATTTGTGTACTACCAATCAATAACAATTAGGAACAGGTTTATTGCTCTGATGCTGTTCCCCAGCCCTCCTCCACAACCTCCCACCCTTTTGCCATGTTATGGAAGTATCTGCTGACATGTAAAGCAGGGACTGCAGCCACAGGAGGCCTCCTCTGTCATTACCCAAGAGCAGAGCAGAAGCAGCCCAGGTTCCCTGGTTTGCAGCACACAAGCGCTCAGTTAAAGCAATCCTTTCAGTTATTGAGCATTATGGTGACTCAGGCACAAACAGCTGCCCTCTCCCTGCCTCTCCACAAGACCCACCATGTTTTGAATGTGCTTCCCTTCCTCCGAAGGTGTGTTGCTGCTTCCTTTTCAACTGCCAGCTCATGTACAACACTTGCATTAGAAACATGTTCTATGCTTCAACTTACATGCCAGTCTCACAATAATTGTTTTACATGCATTTATGTAAATATCATAATACTCATTTACAGTTTATTCCCATTTACAAGGTAATAACCATATGCAGGACTAAGTAGGCATCTAAGCCTAAGGGCAGAAGTGTTTGTAACAGATAAACTCCACAGCTGAAGGACATGTTCTAGCTAATACTGGTTTGAGAAGAAATGCCCCTAAGATACTATTATACTGAAAAAAAATTATTTAAGATTAAAACTGATTGAAGGCATTAAACCATAAATATGGGTCAAAGACTGAATGATAAGATGTTTTTTGAAATTATAAAACATTACTTGTCTCTTTCTTGTTTCTCCTTACTGCTTCCAAGTCACTGGAGGGAAGGGGCTAACAACCTCCCAGAGTGCACATTCAACAGAGGACTGTGACACTGCCAAACTGTCACACTGACCTACTGGTACACAAGTAGGAAACTGGACAGAAACAAGAATGGGAAAATAAAATAAGAGAACATTTATTGTTCTACAAGTATGTTATATTTATGTCAGTTTTAGCTCTTTCTAGAGATATCTCACACTCACTCCTCTTGCATCTTTTTTATTGTGGGGTGTTTTTTTGTTTTCCTCCACTTCAGTTTGGTGGAAAGGAAAAATGAAGGCAGCTACCTGTTTTGCAGGCACCTGAAGAATATAAAATCTTTCTTGAAATCACCCTTCACTGCTTTCGAAAAATGCCCTCCAGACATCAAGGACAATTTAGCGATAAAAAGAGATAACCAGTGTGGCTATCTGAAGCAACATCATTTTCTTATGTCCCTCTGTCCTAATGAAAGACCTTCCAGATTCAGATCACGATGTAGTTGGAGACAAGTTGTTTCTTTCATTTTCTAGGAGAGTCTAACATCACTCTCCACAAAACAGTCACAATTCTCTTAGACCATCCCAAGATCAATACTGATACCTTGATCAATGTCAACAAATGCCCTGCTGCAGCATGACCTGCCAGAGAAACTGCTCCTTAGCCACAGTACACGTGGACCCCAGATGGTGCCAGGTCTCCTCGTGGGAATGTAAGGGCAGTCACAGAGGTTCAGAGTATATACCAACTTAACTACATCAGAAGGCTTGAGCTGATGAAACAATAAACTATTTCTTGGCTTACTATGACCCCTTGGATTACTGTCTGTGCCAGTGGATTTGTGATCATGGATTGAAAAACAGCACGTTTTAGAGTTTGTCATCGACTGTACACTCTGCACAGCTGTCAGACAATAATCACAATTATTGTCTTTTTATTCAGCATCCTGTTGCCTATTAAGCCCTTTCCATCACATCTCATCAGTCTTCCCAATATTTTTGCTTGCACAATATTGAGTGATTTTTCACTTTTCAAACAACATCAGTTTTCACAGTTTTCTGCTCATCAAAAGGCCTGGTTCATGCTTCTCCTATAGTTTCTATCAACAATGCTGCCTACTAAGCACTTGGGTAACTTTTTGCCGCTGGCATCTTGACACAAGCAGGGAACAAGGTTGTGGATAATTTTTAGGAGCAGTCATTCTCCCCTGCTATTAGATGCTTGAAACTTCCACGAGAAGGTTCTCATTGACTCATTCTGAAGTCAGATCTGTAGCCTTAGATCTTTTATACCTCATCATGTTGCAATTAGCAATAAAATCTTAAAAGATCTGCCTGTGTGAACTCCAGGTAAACCATGACTGCAGAAAAATCAGTGTATAGTAAGAATTCCCAAGATCTAATGGATGCATAGAGATGACAACAATTTCCACTGTAAGGTTGCTACTACACAGTTAAGCTGTACGAGTACCACACAGAGCTAAGCACTTTGTCTGGACAGGAGCAGCTGTGCTGGAAAACCCTACCAGAGTTCCTGCATTGTTCCTGGTGGCAGCACAACCTGGCAATGCTGGTGGGTCTGAGGAGTGCCCCATGGCTCCCTGTGGTGCTGCCTTCTCAATGAGCAGCTTTCCAGCTGAATTAGGAAAACAAATTGAGTATTTATTTCGAGAATGTATGAGAAATTGTGGGATGCTGCTTGAAGACTCTCAGGACTCTTTTATGCTTCTTACTACTTAATCTGGAGGAGGGCTGGGAATTGCTCTACCTGTGACTCAAAGGAACCTGTCAGCACAGGTCTCACTGACCTTACATAACCTCTAACAGAAGTGAAGACACTGAAATATTTCTCATGGCTCCAGTCAGTCTATGTCCATTTTCCCTGTCACATCCTAGAGTTACTTCTCCATCCTTACTAGACAGGTATCACTACTCTCTTAACTGGAACTGCTCAGTGTTTTGAAGTAGTCCAGTGATAATCCTTTTTTGTTCCTCCTCCAAATGTAACCCCTTGTTCATACTTTCAGACTTGGGGGAAATGACTCTTTGTGTCCCACTAAGCACTATTTTTTAAGCATAGTTTGATCACTAGCTTATCTCAACTAAGTGAAAAGTCAAGAGAGCTTACCGTGAGCTTGTGCCCATCACCAGGAGTCTGAACATACAGATGCTAGAACACGTGAACTAGTCTGTGCTCCCCATGTCCAAACTCTTCCACCTCCAAAATGGACAGATTCATAGTATTTACAGACTTAAAAGTCTAGCAGAACAAAACCCCAAACCCTCATCTTCAGTTTTACTAAACCAAGATTATCTCTACAGTTAAAATAATCCCTTTTTTCCATTTAACTAGTAGCAGCTAGGAAAAATCCTTAGGAGAGGCTTTTTTGAAAGTCACGGTTTTGGATAGAGTGTGAGGTCCCTGAGGTCAGAAACCTAGATTCATCTTACAGTGGGCTACACAGCAAAGCTTGCACAAGGCCAAGTCACCAGGGTTTTCTCTGAACTACTTGCATACCCAGAAGCTAGGAGATCGTACGGCAAAATGAGTATGTCAAGAAGCCGGGGGAGGAAACAGGAGATGGTTAATAAAAAGATTGGGAATTGGGCTGAGAGAAAGGGAAAACAAAAGAAAAACAAACAGTTTCTTGGCAAAGGACTTGCTGGAAGGACAAGCCTCACAACTGTGAGCAACATAATGACCTTCTGCTTGTTTCTCTTCAGTCAGGGAAATGGGACTAGATTCACATTCATCATTTAACCAGAACTGCAATAGAGAATAAACATGACTGAAAAATACTTCTTTTTTTCTTTTTCTTAGCTAGAGCAGCTCTGGAAGGGTAATGATGGGGCTGAAGAGACTCATTCTGACAGAAGACAACCTGGAGCAATGAAAAGCTGGATATTTTGAAAACTCTAACATGTATGAAGTAGAACAGACAACTGGAGAGCAGTGGGAAAACTACCATATCAGACTTAATCATGTCCTCTACACTTTAATTAAAGTAAGATTTAATGATTTTATTTAAGATTACCAAGTTCTCAGAGGAAATGCATTTCTCTGTCTGTACTGCTACCAGACAACTGTTAACTAGGAAGAAGAAAACACAGTACACAATGCTACATCCACCCACCCATACTGTGTATTCAGTAAGGTAGACCTCTTTGTTCAAGGAAAATATCTAGTTACATTGCTTGCCTACTAAGTGGAAATACTAAATGCTATGAGGGTTTACACTTTCAGTATGGAAGTGACTGGCCTATAAACAAGATTTTAACAGCTTCTCTTTTGAACAACTCAGTTTAATTAATCTTCAGCCATTAACCATTCATTTAAAATGCCACTTACAAAACCGTAATTTTGCACATTATCAGCTGGTTCACAAAAAGCTATCTATGAGCAGAAGCGTAACGATCTTCCTCTCTCTTTCTTGGAACCTACCAACCTTACAGTCAATTCTGGCTTCTTAATTAACCACACAAACATATTAGCATTTAAAATTAAATGGTGTTTTCTTTAAAAAAATTATGCAGAGAAAAGTTAATACACACATCATCCTGCTGCTGGTTAAAGAGGCAAGTGTGAGGTTTTGGTCGAATAACATCCTGCATAAGACAGAATTCAGCATCTCTTGCTCACACTAGGAAATACACTATGGCAGGAACACATGCAAGGCCATATGATTTCATTCCAGCTGCATGGACGATCTCATTTTGTCTTTATTTGTACATTTAAGAGCCTGACAACACCATCTGCATTTCACTCTGTATCCTCTAGTATGGTCTCATCTTCCCAGTAACAGACCTGGCTTTCTCTCCAGGGACCTATATTTTGCATTTGCATCCAAATGGCTGAAAGAATGGGACATTACCAGTAAATATGCAGAATTAACATAAAATAATTCCATACCATAATATATCACATAAGACAGAGCTGGAGGGAAAAAACCCAACCCAAACCTGAATGCTTAACACAGCTGCCAGAACTCAGGCTCCCCAGCATCTGCAGCAGGACAGTCACAAGGGAGTTGTGGGAGTGCAGTATATAAAATTTTACACATCTGTCAATAAGTGAGGTGATCCAAATGCAAACCCTAGCAGGCAGGACGCATGCAGGCAGATTTGTGACTATTCCAGACAGAATTTATTTCTGCTGAAGAATGCACAGCCTCAAACAAGCATGCACACATGGCAGCAGCAGCAGTTTGACAACTTCCTTCTGCTTAGACATGCTCCAAAATGCTCAGGGTCACCTGAGTTCCATGAAATTTGGGGTTTCATGAGAAGTGAATGAGAGGGCTTGGGTCTCAAAGTTAAAACATCTATGAGAAGATGGATGAGGGGGTCCTGGGAAACAGCACAGTGAATAACTGCAAAGTAATGTTGCTTGAATGCTACCAGGAGATTCCTATTTTTTTCCCCATATAGGTGAGCAATAAACCTAAGGCTCATTTAATCATGTCTCAGGTGGTCCAGTTACTCAACATTTCCCCTGGTTAGCACAGTGAGTATGCAGCACCCATTCACCCTTTCTGAGGAGGAAAATCACCAGTAGTATCAGGAGCAAAATACACAGTACAAGTGTAACTCCCATGGCACAATGTGCACTGGAACTGGTGGCCAAAGGGGTGTCTGGACTGCTCTGCTTCTGTGAGCAGGACAGCTCTAGAGATCCCCCAGAAACCACTGAACCTCTGCTGTACTGCCCATGCCAGTCTGAATTTAGCTGTTGTCAGAAGTCTATCAGCCAGGACAGCCACTAAGTTGCCAAACATTAACTTTCTGGTTTTAACATTATGGCAAACATGGTTTTAACATTATGACCAGACCTCAGCCAAAGGCTCAGAAGACCCTGTGGCATGTGTAAGAAAGAATAAATTCCAGAGAAATCAGAGGAGAGTCTCGGGGGATGTAGAGTAGTATAGGACAAGAAAACAGCATAGATGATTTTAGGACACCAAGCAGAAGAGGCTATGTGGTAAGAAAGACTATAGACCTTGCTTATACTGGTCACACTTTGTAAATCAAAATATTCCATAATTCTCTTTCTACAGTAATGCAAGGTACAGTGGCAAAGGGCACATAGATATTACACAGCCTCATTGAATTTCCACTTTGCCTTGATGATATCCATCCTAAAGAACAACCTTACCTGAGTAAACGACCATCCATTCTTAGAGCAGTGGATTGCTTTTATGCTAGTCAGTGATGAAAAGTGTTGTAAATGGACACACAAAGAGCAGTGCCCATGGTATTCTGAACTGAGAACAAGAAAACTCCAGCTTCCAGCTTATAAGACACAGGGCTAAGTGACACACAGGGGCAACCCCAGCTCGCCCTTTTTGAACAAATCCTTTTCTGTGCAGCTCGAGATTCCTATGGCCTTGGATTGAGCAGGATGGCAGTGGCCTATACCTGCCCCAAACACAAGTATTTAGCCTTTTAGTAAAAAAAGCTCCTTTTGCTAAATTTCAAAACTCCAGACCCTTTTTACTCTCCTCTCAGGCTTACACATAGCTTATATTTGGCATTTGGTTCTTCAGGACACGCACAGCAATTTCTTCCTTTGATCCTTTAGAGGGAGAGGCAGACTGCTCAATGTCTCTCCTCTCTCTCTCGACTCTGGCCAGCTCTGAGGGTGAGATGTGACTGATATAGTTAGGGTTGCACAGAGGTATGGGTTTCATTTTCCCATTTTCAACTTTGCATGCTGCTAGACTGAGCATTCTAAAAGAGCTGCCATAAGGAAACTTGCACCCTGAAATAAGGAAGATCTATTTTTGAATTAATTACTTAACATTGTAGAAATTAAGATCTTGCACAGTGGGTCCCAACACAGCATTTCCAAGACGAAAAAAAAATGGATCAGACTGGGGCTTTGGACTGTACTCCAATGTAATAAAACAGTGCTGGCTTTTTATTAGTATTTTTTTTGAAGTGCAACAAGATACAGCTCTGAATCTATTCTTGCTAAACAAAGGAAAACTGGATACATTTTTGTCAGACCAGCACTTTGAAATTCCTCAAGATAAGACACATAAATAAATGAAGAATTATACTTGGCAATGAATTTGGCATAAGACTTTAAGTGTTTCATAGTTCTGGGCTGAGAAAATAAGTTGAGCAAAGTCTCTACAACCTTTCCAGAGATGTACTTGGGGTGTTTGGATATACTTGACAGCACCATCTTCACGGGAGGAAAAAAGAGGAAATTGTTTATTCGAAATGTGAGAAAGGGTTTCACCGTGTGACATGCCTGACATTTAAGTGATAATAGTGTTGTGCATCTGCTCTTTTGGCTTTGGTCTGACACCTAGGCTCTGCCACGGTGCAACTTAGCACTGTCATGGCACAGCCTTGATGGCTGCACTCAGAGATGTGACTTACCACCCGTTTCAGGAACATATGGGCCACAGCTCACTCAGCCTCTGCCGCAGGCTCGGAAACGTACAGCGTCTCAGGCAAAGACCCTGCGAGCTCCCCAGCTGCACAAGGTGGCTGTGCAGGCTGCACCATCCTTAGAGATGCCATTTGCATTACAGAAAATTGTGGCTAATTAGAAATAAACAGAAAAATGCTTGATTTACAAAGAAATGTGTGATTTTGCCAGCTAATTTTTTTTCCACTCTAACTTAACATTCACGGAATACACTGATCATGCTAATGCTTTCGCTATATTCATTAATAAGGACAATTTACATTTATATAGCACCTCTTTTAGTTAAGAATTCCAAAGCTTTCAGCAAAATATACACAAAAAATTACTTCTATTTCACTGAATATAGTCATCGTTGGAATGAAAATCAACAATTGTGAAGCAATGCAGAAGAACGTTACACAACAGTTGCAAATAAAACACAAAGCAACCCCCACAAAAACCCAAAGCAAAAAGCCCCTGAGATGCCAGATGCAAGTGGAGGTAAATGGGACGTTAGTACACAAACAGCAGTGGGAAGCAGGTCTGTGTGTGCCCGGAGGAGCAGTGTCGGAGGCAGCAAACACGCTCCATAACGATTAAATCAACAGACTCCATACATGTGCAGTCTATTGCTTTTCTGCATGCCGAGGGACATTCTCAGCTTAAACTGTGAATCTACTGCGAAGAATGAGCCAGAAACACTCGATGGATTCTGGTGATGAGAAAAGGGAAAGTAAGTGTTTGCAAATTGGGAACAGCTCTTATCTGACCACTAAGCTTCATACTTTACAAATGGCCTCCCGTTTTAAAAAGGCATTAATTATGCTAATACATTATTCCGTAAAAATAACATAAAATAAAAATAAACTTCTTGTTTCAAACAATGAGTTTTAATTTTCAATCGTAATGATACATAACTGGAATTCTCAGACCAAAATCAAGTCATCTATTCTCTCTGTGTTCAAATCCCCCTTCTACTCCTAACCTCATTTACTTTAGTCACTGATCAAGTCTCCATGCACTATGTTACAACTCAAGAGTTGTGGGTGGGAGACAAAAACATCCATTTAAAGTAAAATTACTAGCAAAACTTTGAGAGAAAGCGTGCATGCATTAGCAAGACCAAAGAGTAAATGTTTATATCACCAATGTGTTGATAACTGTTCAGCCCTACAAACACAAAATAACTGTGATTTGGCTTATAAGCACCCAGTATAGCCCTTTCCCATCATTTTGAGGCAGACAAGGTAGTTTTCATAGTTGACCCTTGGAAGCAGATTGGTTTTTTTAATTAACACATTATCCAGGGATTTTTCTTTCCACATCTCTTTCTCGTTTCAATACTCTCCCTCTAGCACAGAAAGATTTTCTTGCCTGAAGTTGCCACTTTATTCAACAACTGCTGGCTGAGACCTCACGACCCACTGCATAAATTCACATAGAATTATTCATGTTTGGCACGTTTCTGCTGGCAAATAACAACACCACTTTGTCTCTCAGACAAAGAAGAGAAAGATTTAAAAAAAAGAACAAAGGCAGTCTAATAAGACTCTCACATTTCCTAGTTGTTCCCTAATCTGGTTAAAGAGCCTCTACAAGCCTGAGAAATTCAACAAAGCAAAGTTGTGGACTGTTGGTCTTTCAGTACAGATGGAACAGCCTCTCAGCAAGACTTCTGATCATGGGCTCAGCTATGAGGTAACTTCTGTTGCCTGCTAGTTGTTTTGGTTTTAGTTTTTCACTGAGTTATCATGTTATCATGCAATTACAGGTAAATCCACACTGAAATCCAGGATTCCAATACCAAAGACAAACTTGGTTGGGACTTCAATCTTGTCCCCATAGCAAGTTAAGAGTTCATTCAGTGTAGTCAAAACCACAATACACTCAATCAAATAAAAGAAGGCAGAATGAAAGGCTTGAGCATTTGTTTTTACTGCATGGAAAGACAATCTATAGCCACACTTCAAAACTGATGACATTTTTAAAATGTAAAGCTAAAACCGAAACTACGAAGCAACTTTTATAACAATGTCTTTATCTGGCTGAGTTACATTGTATATATTTATATTTGAAAGATATACACACACCTGAATTTAGACTCTCTCCACTGGGAATTCTCAGATCTTGGTTTATTGATCCCTTCGGATCAATCCCTTCTCAGTTTCTGATCCCTTCACTACATGCAACTTCTGTGTGACTTCAGCGACAATTGCCTCAAGACTTCTAGTGAAGTGAAACCCACTAGCTGGCAAAAAGAGCATCACTGCCTCTTATTTCATGCAGCGGGGGAAGAGTTAATAACATGGAAGACAAAAAAAGGACTGTCATTATGTTTGGAAGGAACTCTGCCATACAGTATTTAGACGGAAAAGAGAGATACTTGGCCCATTCC
The DNA here is from genome assembly GCA_013400975.1 of Atrichornis clamosus. NCBI lineage: Eukaryota > Metazoa > Chordata > Aves > Passeriformes > Menuridae > Atrichornis > Atrichornis clamosus. Next base: position 101,551 of record WBMZ01008987.1, read on the forward strand.
CTGCTACAAACTTAGCTATATGTCAGAAGTGTTTTATTAGTATTTATACCAATGACTCAGTAGATGTTTTTAAAGTACTGTGATGCCACAAACTGGAAACACTCCTATATCTGTGCTGACATATTTCTCCAAAATTAACGAGCGTGGTATTACACGGCACAGATTAAGGCTATGGGGAGACACTACAGATTGTAATCCGAACTCAAAGCATGCACAATTCCTTAAGGCTCCCATATCTGTCCTCTGTCAGCTCTTCTATTCGTATAGACTTGTATATCTTGCCCACACCCTCATACTTTGGTTTGAAAAAGCCAACATTGATACATTAATGCCACAATAGTAATGAAGTCTCATGTTCTTTTAGCCCCAAATTTCAGAAGCAATCAGTTTTAAAATCATCATAATGGTGGGTACATCATCAACTCAAAGGAATTTCTGTTTTTCTTTTAATCCAGGAAAAAACTTGACCATCTTTTTTAATGCTGGAAGCTTGACAGTAAGGATTAAAAATTGTTCTTTCCTTCCCACTTAGTTATTGGAAAGGCTGTGAAAGGCAATCAGTCTTGTGAAGCCACACTTCGCAGTCTGCATAAAAATGCCATGATTCCCAGTCCTCCCCCCCAAACTAATTGAAAGTGTGTAATATCACACAGCTGGGAAAATCTAAACCATAAACATATGCAATATATCATGCTATCATACAAAACCTGTTACTAATAGACACTTGATGATCAGCAGGATAGAAAGGGATCTGAAAACTGAGATTATTTTAGCTTCAGGGTAAGAACTTTTCCTGATTGAAAGAGCAAAAAACACTCTCTCAGCAGTGCAGGAATTGGACTGGAGTCAGTTCGTTCATTCTGTTTGTGAAATATGGACTTTTCCTTAATGATTTCTGTTTGACTGCTGTCTTGCCCAGATGCTCTACGGTTACTGCTGCAGCAAATCTTGCTTTTGGTTAAGAAGAAATCCATGGCTTTCTAGTCAGTAAATACAGCAGTTTGGGGCATCCGAACAGTCCCATGTCTGACCCCCTGCCTAGACCCAGGCTCCCTCCCTAGCAAGCTAGCATTTTTTGTAATGCCAGGTGGCAAAATTACCTGTCAGCAGAAGTCTGTGGGTAGTGCTGCTTGTTTATTTTTGCATACAGTCCTTCCAAGTGCTCCCGCTCCATTGGTGCTGAAGAAGAATCACGTAGATATACAAAGGTTTCTCCTACTGCTGGTGACGATGGTCTGTAGATGCTTGCTGGTGGATATGCCTCTCGGAAGTGGTTTACTCTGGCATAATTTGGATCCACCTCATCATCATCAATGTCAGGTCCTCCAGGACCAGTAGAATAATCACTCAGGCCTCTCAGTTGCTTTTGCCGTAACTCCTGATGCTTTGCACCAATCCTAACAATGAAAAATAAAGAACAAATGTACAGTGGGATCTGCTTCAATAGTAACCATCACAAAAATTTGAAACACCAACCTTGAACACAACTGTTTAGAGCTTTCAGTACACTGTGAAACTGGTGCCAGATAAACAGAATGGTGCACACAGCAATTTTGTTCTTTATCTCTGGAAATTACCTTTGTAACCAAGGTTGGGCACTATTCTGATGAAAAAAAAATTCATGTTGACTATAGTGTGGCTTTCTACAAGTGTGTGTATGCATGAACACATACAGGTTTAATTCTACACCCACCTTCCACTTTGCAGTTGAATACACCTAACCCAATCCTGAAACTCTTAATCTAAATCAGCCAGTAAAATTGTTACTGACCCCTGGTTACCTGACCCACCTAGACCCTCCTAAATACGTTACCTTGTGAAAAGTGGATTAAATGTGAAAGTAAATGGAGAGATAGCACATTTGTCTCAAATCAAAGGACCACAATTAATTTGCTGAAGATTTAATTTTTTAAAATTTTATTTTGGCTACATAAAAGTGAAAATCATACCTTATTATATAGGGGATAGGGACAAAGTAAAACAGCAAAGAAATTAATAGAAATTTGACAGAATGAATTGGTACATATAAGTGAATTAAAGACTTACTGGCAGTATTCCACTGTGATAAAGCCTTAAGTGGTATTACAAAATCCTGCTGCTAATCAGGGCCATTGTGTAATCTCTTTGGAATAGTAAAACATATTCAGGTAAATTTCAAGCTAAGATGATATTCAATGATTCAACATTCCTGCTGGAGAAAAAAACTGTACAGCAAGACTGTGAGCTCTGTTAACTGTTCAGCTACTCTTCAACACAGTGTAGTAAGTGCAGTGAGATGGATCTGGCAGAATGTTGACCACAATATGTAATAAATAACATTTACAGAAAATAGAGGAGCACGGAGGAAGAAACAAAGAACAGAAGAAAGATACAGAGATGCAATGCCTGACAGAAGTCAACATTTGCTTTTGACTGTAACTAGAAGTAGTACAACAGCAGTGTAGAAAGAACAGTATAATTTGTACCATAGGTGCATAAGTGAAAAGGGTCTAGGAGACTTGATCACCCCAGTAAAGCTTAATGGCCTCTGGACTCTCCATATTGAAATATAAAGATATTCTGGAGACAATCTTTAAAAGGCACAGAGATAAAGGTTCCCTAAAGAAACAGATGAGTATACTGGGAGCTTCTGTCTGACAGGAGCTATTAAGTGCAGAATGGGATTCAGACTGCTTATTTTGTTTCACTAGAATTGTATCATCAGAATAAATGCTAATACTTTGGAAATAATTAGTAGATGAAAAGGTTCACAAATAATTCTAATGAGAACAACATGCCTTTCTACACATATACTTGAGTACATCAATGTGTACTGTTCATGCTTTCCAGTTACGTATCTCCATTAACTGTGCTAGGTCATATCTAGAGGTGATGCTAGTTTTTAACTCTTAAAATGTAATCATACTTTACAGCAGGATGAGCATGCATAGTCATCGGAGGGGTGGGTGCCCACTCTTCACTCTGCCTTCCCTCAGTGAAGCAGATGACCTTGCCCCTCTCTGTTACTCTAATCCTGTGTGCCCCACCTCGGGTACCGTGTGCAGCTCGGGCACCGCAGTGTAAAACGGACAGCAAACTATGGGAGCGTGTCCAGAGGAGGGAAACCAAGGTGATGAAAGACCTCAAGGGCAGGACTTAGGAGGGGCAGCTGAGGTCACTTGGTTCATTTCACCTGGGAAACTGTGGAGTGCTTCACCCTGAATTAGTGACCAAAAACCTCTAAACACAGAACTCAGTGCAGGAACGTATCGAACAAGGTACACACGGGTACATGTACAGCAGTACACAGGCAGAAAAATGGGAGGACACTACATTTCAAGGAATGGTCTTATCACATGTCAGTGCAGAAGGCATGGCACACAAACCTGAGATGAGTCACAGCAGTTTCTCAGAAAATGATGAGCCTTAATGTTCTCTGGACCAGTACATCACCGGTCCCCTAGGTATTTAAGACTCCTTTGAAAGCAAGAGTAGTGCAGCACAGCAGCATCACGCTAATCTTGCTTTCATGTCTGACAGAAAGAGTAATTTGTCCTGCTATCAATACTGGTATATTCTGCACAACAAAAGCTGGAATTAGGTCACCACAATTTCCTTTTGTTCCTGTGAAAAAGCCTAGCTTCTTCAACTTCTCCTTCTGAACGCAATCTTCAATTGCTGCCAGTATTATAAGTCAAATCTTCTCAAGAATAATTATTTCCATTCTATATTATACAGACCAGTCAATACCTGGTTATGTGAAATTCTTTATGATCAATGTTTCATCTTTTCAATACATCTATTATAATTGCATTAATATTTCTTGTTTTCTTTTTCCTCTTCCACACAAGTCAATAAAATTTGCTTGGTGATCTCTTTTTCATTTCAATCCAAATGTTCAAATATAGGCAAAGAAACTATCAGATGGTTGTTTTTAATTTCTTTCTATTTACCTGTCCTTCCATGCCTTCTTATATGTTTTTCACCTTTGAAATGTCTCACATTTTTGTGAAGTTTTAAATTTCCTCACTGTACTTCGGCATCGTGTTTTCACACAGTTTTAAAGCAATCTTTTCCATAGCACATACCAGTACGTGCCCAGGAATTCTTTACTGAGAAAAAAAAAAAAGCATGTGCTGTTCCTTCCATAACTCCTTTAGTGCTCTGCCAACTTTACTAAGCAGGCTACTTCTCTATATCCAACTCATTCACCACTTCTGCATCTCCCTCTTAAATTCTCCTTATCTGAAACAGCAAAATCTTTACTCCCCATCACAAAAAAAAAAAAAAAATCTTTCAGATTAACACAACTATAATAGCAAACAGCTCATTGAACAATTACTACAAGAGAGCCCCCAACTTGCAGCACAAGGTGGGTCTGGTTAAACAATTGGTGCAAATTTGTGATGAAAGATAAAATGTCCCTCAGCACCACGATGCTGGCAGTGAAACCAGAGTTGAGGAGAAGTACAGATCACCATCTGAACAATTCAGTGTGGCACTAAAGTTTCTACAAACTTCCTGATGAGGGAAAGGGAAAAAAAACCCTCACACAGAATAAAGGGAAATTAGATATATTTCCTTTTGAGTATCCCATATCAATCCTGCTTGCTCTCTTCTTCCACCTGAACACTGTGCTCTCCAGTTAAATCACTGCACAACTGCCCTAACTGCTCTTAGCTGTGTTTCTGTAAAAACAGAGCCTTGGCACACAAGCAGCTGGAACAGGCAACAGAAGTGCCATATCAAGAAATACCCTTTCTTTTTTTTCTTGTGACCCATCTTTTTCTCAATGGCATCCAAACACGTATCCTACTCTAACCTTTCTCTACAACAAATAATTTTAGAAAAAATATATAACCTTAACTTATATATTTGATAAAATATATAACCTTAATAGAACTACAGACAACATTTTCAAAATGTGTTGCATTTGGAGAAGTCAAAAGAAGACAGGATCCATATATCTACTGCACTTCTGGAAGTGGGACATGGTATATAGAAAACTCTTATATATGCCTCATGTACTGTTCAGCAGCACACCCCCACAGCTATAAATCAAGGAACGCTCTCATTTATCCTTCAAATAATCTTCCCATCTGACATATCTACACCAATCATACATGGTGACTTCTCATCTACTAACACACGAGAAGATGCATACACCTAGAGTGCAGCAGCCACGACAGGGTTAACAGCCCAAACAGCTCCTTCCAGCTGCAGCTCAGACACACGATTGAGTTACTATGGCTTAACAAGTTATTGTGTTTCTGCTGAGCTACTGTCAATGACCACATATGTATTCACCGCCTGTGACAAACACAATGTAAAACGCTTTAGCCTGACATCAGTGACAGAGACACTGACAGGCAAAAGCTGGATTAAAAGACTGCAGCACACACAGAGTGAAGCAGCTGCAGGAAGGGATGTGAACTACCTCAAGAAATCTCCAGAAGAGCTGAGCAGAAGTGACTGTTGGAGCAGACCCAGAAATGCTTTTGGGAATGGAATGCGAGGGCTAGGAAAAGCTGTAAGAGACACTTCTCATCTCTTGGCCCAGGAGGTGGAAGCTGGCTGGGTAGGTAGGTTGTGAGTGGGTAACAAGAAAATTCTGACGCTTCTAAGACTTTGTGAAAATTAAAATACAGGACTTAATGTTACCAGTTCAGTAGTCCAAAGAAGGCCAGGGTTTTTAAAAGCTGTGGAGCCCAAAGATGACCTTCAATGGGAAACAAACAGCAAGACACTCACTGGCTGTAGCCCAACCTGCACTTCTGAGGGCCCACCACCAGCCCCAGCTCGAAGCGAGGTTGCACACTGAGTCACAGGCTAATGAGCCATCACCTCGGGTCAGGGTGAAACTCCAAGATTTGTTCTCCTGACTATGCCACCCCCAGGCTGGGGACAGGGTGCCTGCTGCACAACAGGAACCATGAGAAGCAATTCAGTGGCACCGACAGCTACTAGGTCTGACCAGAGAGAAAAACCTGCATGTGGCAAGCTCAGCCCAGGAGAGACTGTAAGCTCTTTTACTCAGAGAGCTGCACAGGCTTCATTTCATATCACAACAGCTTAGTACAGGGACAACCAACCCAAACAGGCCCACAACAAAATGCACCACGTTTCCGGAGGTGTTTGAACTCCTCCTCCCTTGCACTCCCTGTGAGCTCTGCGTTATCCTGTTTCTTCTGACTTTCCAGGGAAAGAGTAAAGGTGATGTAACCTTTTTTTTTTTTAATTGACCATTCACTGACCACGTGCTTAGTATTGAGCAGAGCACAAAGAATGACATGTCAAATGCAGGACCGAAAAAGCAGTTGCTAACTAAAATATTGTCTTTCACACAGGAACCGTGTTTATAGTCCAGATGAATACAGCAACATTGCTTGTATGGTGTTTCAGAAGTAACAAACTTTGTGGAAGCACAAACAGGTGCCTGAACGAGCAAGAAGCTGGCAAAGTCAATGAAAGATGTTCCTGGGGGAGAAGTATGAATAACAAGCAACAAGAAGATGTGTAACAGAAACTGGACCATTGGTCCTTTAGGATAATTTCTATTCTACTTACAAAAAGAGGAGCACAATAAAAGTAGGTAAGCAAGTGTGCACACCACCACTTTAAGGTATACCTAAACTTGAGAGAGGACCTGATCCTTTAAGTCTTTTGAGATGATTGAGATGCTAAACATTCTTGCACTCAGTTGGTTGTTCCTTGAGAATAGCAGAATGAAAGCTGCTTTTTCCCCCACTCATGTGACTCTCCCTGAGATCTACATACTGCAATGATTACTCAATTTACATCTGATTTAGTACCTGCTTTTGTGTCTCATTTACCTAATTCATACATATATTGAGTAATGGGTTGTCTGGAGGAAACCAAGCTATTTCTGCAGGAGGTCACTTAGATTTCCATTGGACTTAATGTTTTAATTCCTTTTTAGCTGCTAGCAAAATATATTTTGGTAACTAAAATCTTGTTTTTTCATTCATTTACAAAATAGTGGAATGAATACATCCTTCCTTTAGATGTTCATAAAGCATAATCACTGATGGGAATGGGTATATTTCAGTTGAGTATCTGAGAAGATAATCTCAGTACAGTGCTTTTAATTTTTTTTACTTTGTAATCGTTTTTCAGACAGACATAGTCTATAACGACATTAACAATCCTATTCAAACCTGCATCTTTTATTAGGAGAAGACTCATTTTTATTTTTTCAAACATCATCACCTAACAAAACTGTAGAGGCAGGCAAGTCTAATAGCTTAAAAAAAAAAAGGAAAAAATCTACCTCTTGCCAGTAAATTGAGGACATCTGACATGGATTCACGAAGAATCAAACAGTATCTAATTTAGTATTATCTTTCAGGGTATTCTACTGGAGGCATATTTGTCAGAACCATCTTCCCCATAAGCTGTGCAAGTGTTTCTTCATTCCAGCTCATTCTATTGTGCTGGATTTGAACATCTCCCCCATAATTAGTATCTGCAATTGTAAACAAGAACAGAAACAGTCTCAGAAATAAAAAAAGGCAAACCACAAATTCAAGGGAGTTAGATACTCTAACTCAGGGTAACAAGACAGATCTTGTAGCAGCATTAACTGCTCCAATGATAAAAAATCACTAATCCATAAAATCTTGCCTGTACCAGATAACTACCCCATACCTGTATAATACTGAACTGACCAAAGAAGCTGCCTTTGGAGGGTTGTAAGTAAAGAAAGAGAGGACAGAAAAAATTAAGAAAGAGATAAGAGCTACACTGACCTTAAAATTTAAGATTATGACAAACTGAAGATGAAACATAGCCCTTTCATACCACAAAATGAGGAATGTGAGCTTTCGATAGACAAGACTGAGGTCTTAACAGTCTTCCATTCATTTCAGAGGTGACAAGGAGTGATTACAAACTTACACAGGATCCTGCCCTCTAAAGAAAATACTGACTCTAATGAGGTCAGTGTGTCTTCTCCCATCCTGTGAACTTCAACAAGAACAGGATTCTACCTTTGCTGTTAAATCAGAGAAAGTTTTTCTGCCTCTGTTTTGTCCACATTGTTGTACACTGGGTGAAATGCAGCAGATTACAGAAAGCCAACCATCTGAAAAGCTAAGTATATTATAGTCTATATTTTACCGCATTATGTAATTTTCTTTACTCACAGCTACCCTGGAGTTATTATTTTGAAGTGACAATATCAGTAACATTTAGGTTGTAAGGAACCCTCTGAAGGTCATCCTATTCAATCTCCTGCTGAAAGCAAGGCTGACTGAACAGATCAGGTTCCTCAGTCTTCTGTCAACAGGATATTCCTTGTTTTGTGACAATGTGGATTAGGGAGTGGAAACATTCCATGTTTGTCAAAATTACTTAAGACATCTTCCACCTGAGGTGTTCTGATGCCTTTAAGAGCTCCTCCTGCAAAATGGCCTTGAGTCTGCAGAGACTTTGTAGCACATAGTTGCAGTTGCAGGCCCAGTTCCCAGTGCTGATTTCAAGAATTCTCAGGTTGCTTCATTGTACTTTTCCGTTAAAAATATATGTAAGGTGCTGTGCACATCATACCTGAGTCCCTTTTGTGAACATTAACTCATTCTGGAACAAACAGCCATGAAAAGAGAATAAAAAACAACAGTCTTGGAAAGTACGACTTTGCTTATACTTTAGTCACTGGGAACTTAATACCAGTAATACACACAATACCAGTTGCAGTCAAAGCTACATAATCATCCCTCCAACCTCTCCAACTGAGACATCAAACAAACTATTTCAGAGATATATCACTATATCAGATAAACTGCGAATAAGGATGAAGAAACCACAGTATATCTGCAGAAAAGCTATGGGGAGACAGAGACATCCATCTAGGAACTTACTCACTGGCAGTGACTAACTGAGCTCCAGCAATTGCTGTAGCAGGTATCAGCCAAAACCACCGAGAATTGTTAACATTGCCTTGAAAAAAATACCAGAGACATTGCAATGACCACGGGAAGGCACAACATTGATTTGACACCTCACGAATGTTGGAAACCCAACATTCACAGCCACATGCAGCAACACAGCCTGGGACAGACCCAGGAAGACTGGCAGCTACTGGGTCCCCAGGGCTGCTTCCGTCAGTGAGAGCATTCTTGGAACATCTCCTGCATAGATACTCGCAGCTCCACTTTCTAGTGACACCTCACGAGTTTGCACAACCATCTCCGCAACTATATAAACATTATGCCTTCATTTGAATGAAATCCTAGTAGTGGAAGGATAATCCTAACTTCATGTGATTGATACTCCATGCACATTTCTTTATTCTACACATGACACTAAACCTGGAACCTATTGAACAGAATCTCTCTGTGCAAGAACAAGAACAGTCTCCATCTGTTAGTCTGGGATTCACAGGTTGCTTCTAATTAACAGTCCTTGATTTGAAAGCAAAACTCAGCTTTGACTGAGCAGTCAAAGCTTTAAGACTTTCAGGTATTTTGGTTTAAGATCACTATGGAGATTTCCTGCCTGTCTTTCCCCCCAAGTTGCATTCTCATTTTCATCCTGTAGTAGCTAAGGGAATCTGAAAACAGGAATTGTGTGCTGTGGCACTACTTCAAAGTACATGCCAAAGATTTATGATAGACTGTTATAAATCACAAATGGAAGGGCAAGGAATGAAATGCTGCTTCCAGGTAATTCTCATGCCTTTATTGATTTTGGAGTGGGCAAGAGCTGACCTACATTCAGTACTGCATCAAAGAAATCCCTAGGCCAGGATAGTCTGTCTCCTAGAAAGCACTCTTTTAGCCTGGTTGGCTAGTACCCTGGCCTGGGTTTCACTTTATTAGTTTGGCCTGCACAAGTTTCTAGCAGCAGCATTTCTGGTTTACAGAACCAAAACAACGATCAAGTAATAAAACTCTGATATATACAGAAAAGAACCATTTAAGCAAGAATGAGCCAGGCCATTGTCCCTGAGATGCTCTGACCTCTTAGGTGGACAGGTTACACAGCTTGTGAAAATGGGTTTCCAGATCAAACCAGTGCCTCAATGAGGGGCAAAACAAGGATGCTAAATGGCTTGGGTGAGAATTCGTGTGCTTAAATTTTGAGGGCACAGCCATGACACCTAGAAGTGCTATTTCCATCAGTCTGCAACACCTGCAATAGTATTGGGGTAGTTAAGGAAAAAGGCCAATTCCACGTGCCATTCTGTTATCATCAGTTCTTAATGTTCTTAACCTGGGACAATATGGAATTAACTGCAGACCTAATGTTGTCTTAAAAATGTCCTCCAGCAGTGAAAAAGCCCCACGAAGCAGCTCAAAAATTGCTATTTGGTTCTAAATACTACAACACAACCTGTGAAAAGTAGGTGAGACTCATCTACCTCAGCTACTTATAACCAAACATCAATCTCCCAGTGTTCCGTGGTAGGCTTTTATTACATGTTCTGGTATGCAGAGCAGCAGCAGATCTAAAATGAGAATCACTCAGAATCAATGGGTTGGGATTAATCTGTCCTCCTGTCCAGTGCAAGTGCTGCCACAGTAATAAACAGAAATCTGATAACTTCATACTGTCAGCACAAAATGAAACTATGACCTTGACCTGTGCAACTGCATCCAGTAATTTTTTCATAACTTCAACGTACCGTACTACACGGCTATGATCTAATAAGAATCTAAAAGTAATTAACTGGAATTTTTGAAAACTGAAGCCATAATCAAATATGTATTCTTATCAGGGTTGCAAGCCAGCAATAAATTGGGACATTTAAAAAACTGGGATCCAATCCAACCCGTGATCTGATCAGGGTTCAATGGTTATAATAAATTGGGAGTATTAAAACTGGGATCACATCCAACACTTTATTTTGTCTAAACCACAGGACCTAGCTGTGCTGCAAAGTCAGGAATACTCAATGAACAGATAGACCATGTTGGATTAACCCTTAATAAATAATGATGCACAAGCTCAGGTGTCCCAAAAACATGTGGTATAGCACAGACCTTAATGGCGAGAATAGCAATTACCAACATTTTATCAGAGATCAATATGAACTATAAACAGCCATAATAATGCTTTTAGACTTGGCAAGTGGAACACGCAGGAACAAAAGCTACGTGGGGTCGGCAACAATGCACGTGTGTATGAGCGTGCTCTAAGATGTACTATATATGCACTTAAAAAAATTATGCTTTGATTTTTGCAACAGTCTGAATTTCAACTTTTGATTCAAAGCAATTTGGCTTTTCTACAATACTGCCATGCATCCATCTATTCTTGTCTTCATTTTGATTTCCAGTAACATACAAATTGTTTGTAATTAAATATAATGAAACAAATGCTGACAGAAAGGGAATGAAGTTTCACTCCCAAACACTTTCTCCTCTGTAAGGGAACTCTAAGCGTTTTTATTTCTGTAAGATGCATTTCCTTTGTACAGGGATCTTGCAGCTGCAAAATTAAACCTCTGTTTGCCAAATATCAAAAACATATGTATTGATTTTTTAACTATGGGAACAGGCAACAAGTATCAGAGCTGATAAGACAAGAGAGAAATGCTCTTCAATTGCTGGAAGGTTCCTGAAAAGTAAAGGAAATTCAGTCTTTAATATAAAAACTGAAACCATTTAATTTTACCCAAATTTGAGATACACTGTAACTTAAGCATTCAGCTCAGACATTTAGAAAGCAAGGGCAAGATGTTCCTTCTGCTTCTCTAATACTCTCTTCAAACCTTAATACTACCAAAAAATTTCCTCAGGTAATTCCAGTGAGGACTACAAACCAAGACTGTTTTAACAAAAACAACAAACTACTCCCACAAAAACGTGCAAAGGATTATTTTTTACATAGATCCTTATTAACCAACTCTCAAGCTATTTAAAAAATGATCCCATTTTCAACAAGGAGCTTAATTTTGTAAATTTTATTCTAATCTCAAGTAAGTGTTCAATTCTGCTGGAAGAGAGACTTAGGTCTCAGTAGGAACATTCCAGTAAAATATGACTAAACAAACAGGAAAAATAGTTTTCTTTCAATAGGTAGTCACCTTATTTGCATTTGAAAGGCAAATAAATTATTATGTGTAAAACTCAAGCATCTAATATATTTATCCAGTTTGTTTTACAATGATTTTCAAATGTTAGAAAATTAAAAGACAACCCCAAATGAGTGGGGAAAGAAATGGAGGAAGGGATGAAGAGAAATCTTTTTTGACAGAAGGAAAAGACAAGGCCTCTTCCAGTATTTAATAATGTAGCAAATCTTGTCGTTAAAATGATGACTTCTGAGTAATTTACACTGAACACACTAAAAATACAGATTTGAGTCAGCTTGATCAAAATAACCCTCAGATATAGCATTTACTTTTTCCTTTTATAGGCAGATTCTCAACCTTTGGAGCACGTGCTTTACTACAGCCAAACTCTTTCAAGCATGAGCAAAATGATGAGTTTATTTAAAATAGGGACTTAGTCCAAGGAAGCATGTGACTTGTGTCAGGAAGGACAAATCACCTCAAAGAACTGTATCACCAGTTAAGTCAATGCTCCTGAACTATCATGAACTTCTTTTTCCAGTCATGTTTCACTGACATTGTGCCACCTTTATACAACAAAAACTAAAGGAGGTAGGGGAAGAAGAAAATAATTTAAAAGAGGCGCTGAATTCATATTCAATTGGACACAGATAAGGCTATTATTAAAGAAGGAATGCCTAACATCCTAAGTTCCTGTTCACTACTTGAAGCTTGCAGAAGTAGTAGTCATGTAATAAAGTATTGACTTTGAAAAGAAAGGAAGCCTGGGGCTGAGGTCTGGAATGAATTCTTAGCCTGACGGGGCCTTTTTAGGAACCTGGACAAGCAGCTGCACTTGCCTGCATGTCACATTCCCACCCAGAGGACACCTTTTTTTTCCTGTCGGATTTTCTCTCTTCCTTAACTGTAAGTGCTTGGGGTCAGGCCCAATCTTCCCTAACAGCAATGAACACAATGAGACCTTGATCTTGGTGTGGATTGCTAGGGAATACAAGCAGTAAAAAAAAATAACTATGTCAGCATTTCAGTGCAGGATGTGGAGCTGCTTCACCGAACTGCAGCCACAAGGCAGCACAGAAAGTTGTACTGAAAACTGAGATTGGGACAATGTGGAATGGAAATAGAAATTACTAGGCTAGCAAAATACTAAATTTATTTTCATTTTTTGAGGTTCAAATCCAAAACTTGGCAGCCTACAAAAGGAGTTGCCAGGCAAATTTATGCTGAAGACCAATGTGCAAGAAAATCCCATCCTTTTGGGAATCATCTGCACTGCAGAGTGAGCACTGAATACTCTGTCTGCATACGCCTACTAGCTCTAACACATTCTGGATGTGCCAGACTTGTTGCACATGCACTGTTCAATTCCTTCGCTGTGCAAGCAGGAAATCCAACCTGCTCCAAGAATGATGGGCTTCCACTCATGCAGCACACCTACGTAAGATCTGATTTCCTGTCAGAGCCAGAGTCATTGAATTTGTCCTGCACAGCCAACCCATAATTGTGCAGTGAACACATTTGACGCTTCTGCACGTCTAAAGCTTGTCAAAATTTCTGGAAGAAGGCTGCAGCCTTTACAGAAAGCCTATCCCAGGGATTCTGTGAATTATTATTGTGCCACTCCAATACCAATCAAAAAACTGCAAAACTACAAGAGACAGCCTACTCTTGTAAACTGAAAATGCACTTCCTACTGAAAAATATTTCTCAGCTGAGATCTTGGAACAGTATTCTGGTTTTTGGAGAGCTGCCAAGCATATACTGCATGCAAAATCAACATTCAAAACCAGGCGAGTTCCACAGCTGCTAAGATGCTGAAAAGCACTTGATCATTAATCCTGTCACACCCAGCCCAAAAATCAACTACTCCAACCTCTTCCACTAGTGCCCAAAATGGACATGGCCTCTGAAAAAAAAAAGGCCAGATGAAAAATCATAGTATCAATTAGTATATTTAGGCAGTCAGCATTTAAGGAAACTGTTTAAGCAAAAAGTCTGACTTTAGGATTGTAGTAATTGGATTGAGGGTCTGAACAAGAATTACTTATACAGTTAATGTTGGAAAAGTAAAAATAGGTGTGTGTTTAAGATAATTCTAGAATATTTAGTAATTAATTTTAGTATTTATTTATTTAAGCTGTTAAATAAGGATCTGATCACAGGTATTGGGGACAAAACTTGCTACATTTCTGTAGTCTGTTCTACTATTATATCCCTAGTAATGTTAACATATGTTCATTTTACTCAACAAGAACGGGTTTGAATATATGAATGTGTTCTACTAAGCTTCAGTTTTATAAATACGAGACCGAGTATGCAGGATTGCAGCTAGTGAAGTCATAGGAGCAGATGATCTATGGTGTGAGTGTGCCACAAGGTTTTCTTTGCCAATATGTGCATTAAAATCTTGGACTTGAATTGCATTATAGAATTACTAAATCTTGGGACATGGTTATAAAACTTGTCTTGACTGTCTTACTGAGCATCATCATTAGGTGAACAGTCAACAACCAAGTGAAAGGACTGAACTACCTTCAAGTCAGTTCATGCTTCCTTAGTGTTTTTAACCAATTTCCCAAACAGTTTTAACCCACATACGAGAAGTAGCTTCTTTATATAATTTTCCTCTAAGAAAAATGAAGTCTCCTATTTTAAGATCAGCTTAGGAAGGATTCAATAGTCAGCCTGTAGGTAGTCTTATGTGGCCAAACATACACAGACATGCTCGAACTTCATTTCGAAAGTTGAAGCAAATTGCTTGTTTTTACAGCGTGTTGCATTCCTTTGAGGATGACATAGGGAAAATTTCTTCACTCTTCTTCTGTTTTTTTTTTTTTAAATTTTTGTTTTTTAATTTGAATCCCCCGAAGATATAAGATGTATTACCTGATATAAAAGTGGGATATTGCTATTCTTGTGTCTTACAGAAGAAGAATTAAGTGAGTTAAAAATATCATTTTGGTTCATCCACTTCTTAACACACCTGCTGTTCTCCATTTCAGTCACAAACTCTTCCAGGTCAAAACTGAAATCATTACTAGAGAAACCAGAATGATGAAGACATTGAGCTGCCAGTTTCTAATGCAGCCGTACCAAGTTACTGTCAATCAGTAACTGTAATTAAAAAAAAAAAGCATACAACGCTAAAGAAATATTAAGAACAATTATCTTGTGTCCAATTGGAATGTTAGACCTCTAGACAGAAGAGTTCATTCCTTGCAGCCTGCCAACATTTTAGTAAATGACACTGGCCCTTTAACAGATGGGATACATGCTTCTTAGCTTGCCAGGATCCTAATAAAAGACACTGGCTTCTCTAAAATGAAGGACACATACCTCTCAAATTGCCAGTATCCAAATTGGGAGTCAGCAGTTTAATATAAAGGCACTCATCAATCTGGCAAAATCAAGGCCACAGCACAGAAATTTTAAAACAAATGGTACAAAGTTTCTCCTGACACAACTTAGATGTTAGTGTCTTAGAATACTCAAACACTGGCTAAGCATATCCAGTAGCAGCACTGCAGCAATAAGATACCTCACCAGCTTTTAAAATAGTAAAAATTACCAGCAGACTTCGAGGGTTTGGATTTACTTCTTTCCCCCATCAAACCTATTAGCTACCACTTACAGGGCTGACCATGCACTGCATGACTCCAATGAAAGCAGGGTGTCTCTTCCCTGGGCACTGCCCAGTACCACAAAGGTTGACCCAAGTGGAAACACTGTCTGTCCAAAAGGAACCACATCTACTTCCATTCCCTCTCCCAGGAGCAGGATGTTCTAATGAAGGAAAGAGACCTCTGAAAGCTTTCTCCATGTGTTGACAAAACATATTACTACAACTTGAGAGTCAGCAACTATGAACTCTAACTCCTCTGATAGCAGCCATCAGAGGGAAACAAAGACCTTTTTTAGCATATCATGAAGTACTTCTAGACGAGTAGGGGAAAGGGAGAGTGGAGTTTTCTGAACCTTGTTGTCACTCACAAACTGGTCCCTATTTCTGAAGGGTAAACATGGGGGAAGCAGAAAGCTGTAAACACTCTTCATCTGGAAAGGAATTTGCTAAGACTGGACATAGAAAAGTGTACTTTTATGAACAGCACAGACTCCCAGGGCCTTACCGCAGAAATACAGCAACTCATAGCTGGCACACACCCAGCTTCTTGCCTTGCCCCTCTTGCCCACCCCACTGCTGGCAGACATCTGCCTCTTCAGACTGATTTTAACTATCTGAGTCTGCTTTCTTCCAGGTGTCCCTTGGCATGTTCAACATTTGCTGCATACATATTTCTGCAACATGTGGCTTACCAGCAAACACTGTGCAGAAAAGAACACACCTAAGTACAAAATTTACCATTTGATGGCACAGCCAGCTGAAGCCAAAGAGGTCTGAAGCGCTGGAAAACAATTGCAGAAGCTGTCAGGAGAGAAGGGAGGAGGTTTTTGCTGCAGAGAAGTAGAGGAGAATCAGCTGGCCTTGGGAAAGGGCAGTGGTGAAACAGGTTTAGAAAGAAATGATCTTCACCGCTGAAGCAGAAGTTGGGATTTGAATGCTACAGTGAAGTGCACAGAAACTGCAGGAGAACACAATCTCCTGTTACAGAGCAGCTCTGACTCGGCCAGGACTGGCCTGGTGCTCTGGGCTGCCTGGACCTGACTGCAGTGGGCATTGTCCGGGACCCCTCCAGCCAGGCTGGCTGGCCGTTCCTTCAGGCAACCCCTTGCGCTGAAGTTTTTCACTTGATGAACAAAGATGCTGCTGTCATTTACTCACCTTTCACGTTCATCTTTCATTTTCTCCAGCTCCTCCTCTTTAAGCATGCCCTGCTTGGGAGTCCCCTTCTGATCTGCCTTCCCACTTTTATCTTCTTTTTTCTTTCCAAATCTGTTAAAGATATCAAGGAAGGAGTCTTGAGGAAACAATTACAGAAGAACAAACTACTTATCTATCATAAACCACAGACATTTTAGGCAATCAGAACACTGAGTTTTTATCTTAGTGACTCATAAATTTCCCACATTGCAAAATAAGTTATCAGTATTATGTGGGCCCTATGCAAGAGAAAGGACTGGTTACAAATTGATTCGGACCCTGTACTTTTGAAAGCTATTGCTTGAAACAAAGTTGCTAAGACCCACCAAACCTGAAATGCAAGGTATTGCAGGGCTGGAATATTAATATGGCACATTTTAGAGTGGCTGAAGGTTCTGCTTGCCACACAACAGCTCTCTGAAAGTAATCTGCAGTGGCTGTGGTGTGAGCACCCAGACTGGACCACGTGTTCTGCTCTTACCAGTAACTACGGTCTCTCATTCATGACTGGCCCTAATTTTAGGATTTGTTCTTTGCTTAAATGAGGATCCAATCAGAAAGAATAAAAGCATGCTATGTTCCAAGAGTACAAAACTAGACAGTTCATAAGAGTTCTTTTAAAAGGTTCTGAGGTTTTCTTTCTGCCCAGTAATATACTATCATGTAATATTTACGCTGTGAAAGTCCTCCAGAGGCCCCAATGGGTTTGGGGCTTCCACTGTTGTTTTAAACACTGTAAAAATATGCGTAACAAGTCTGCTTTACGCAGACTATAAAAGGTGACTGAACTGGGGAGCTACATTTAATTTCTGATGGAATTAGGCAGAATACTGGGGTCAAATATGCTCATGAATTATGGACCAAGAAGTTTAAAAAGTCCCCTCCTCTTCACAAATTTGAAATTCTCAGTTCCACAAGTAGATGATCAATCTGTGTCTATCTCTGCAAATTAATATGTCGCTATATACATGACAACAGTGTAAAGAAATTATTTTTTTATTAAATATACTATATTGCAAACGAATTACTCTGAGTAAAAACTGCAAACTCTTCTGTGGCGGCCTGCAGCATTGCCTCGGTGATCTTTTCTTTCACCCTTTTTATTTTCCATGTCAGCCCAAACTGCCTCAAGTGGAACAGCTGAATTACTGTACATATACTTAAGCCGTAAATCATTGACTTTAGGTTTCTACACTGACAAAAGCAGAAATTTTGCAAATACTCAGGCTCATAAGATAATGATTCAAGTTTTTGTGAATTTAAGTAATAATTCTGAGCTGATTGTCAAATTAAGTTACTGGGAACTCTGCAGCAAGTCTTGCAGACAATAAGAACTTGGTTAGAAAGGGAATGATGGATGTGAGAGACACATGTAGCATGTGGTGCTAATAAAAAAGGACAAATACTACAGATAGTAACATGAGCTGCTTTACCATGTCTCTGTCATGGACTGTGCTGGGGAGCATCAAGAGTCCTATCAGTGCATGGGTTTCTTTTTCCTATGTGTGACAATAGAGATAGAAGGTGTCTTGCATTCTCTGAGGGACCCTTTGCTCAAAATATACATATACCTTGTCTACAAACAATCTTCAGTTATTTTTTTATGGTCCTTACTCATTTCAGTGCTCCCAGAAATACAGAATACACTTTCCACGCTTTTCTTTTTCCTAAGTGTAGAGCAGCACACTGATTTCACTGGTACTTTCTGAGTTCCAGCAGTTCCAAGAGACTGTGGAGTCACAAATCTCATCAGAAGGTGGTGATGGCAGTGAAGGCAGCAGTCAGGAAACACGAGAGACAGAAGTTGTACATATAAAGTGAGAAACAAAGCAGGAAGGATGCACAGATATGAAATGACCCAGGTGAACCAGAAAAACCAGATCAAACTCTGCATATGTTGCTCTCTACAGCGATGCCAGGCAGCCAAACAAGAAATCACCTGGGTATGAGCACCAGCAGGCTGCTCCTGAAACACCCCTAAGTTCTGACACTTGCTTATGCTAGGAAGGACTAATGGCAGTTTTCTCAAGAGGCTGTATTAGCACTTGCATCTTGGTCATAATCCAACTCTGCTACTTTGTTTATATTCAGGCTGCCTGCTTTTCTCCCCCAGTTTCAATTACAGGTTTGTGGAGTCATACTCGACTGTAGCATGTATTGATTTTGAAAACATTATTCTTCAGCATTCTGTATTGCTGCAGGGAGCTGAAGTTGGATACGTTGCATAGTTGAGAAAAATGTAAAAAAAAAGTCTTTAACATGCATCACTTTCAAGTTTAGATATTTTTTGCTTACTAGAGAAATACATTTTAAATAAAATAAAGTGACAATTTTGATTGCAATTACTGCCAACATGACAACTCTTAGCAAAAACAGTGCTGTTCACTGGTAGAGCTGCTCTTGCCATAAAATTGGCAAGTTTCAGTGTAATTATAAACTGGGAATAATGAGTTGGTCTTGATGAAAACAACTTTTGTTGTTGCACTGCATTAAAGGCAGTGTGGCCAGCAGGTCGAGAGTGGTGATTTTGCCCTTTAACTGCTCTCATGGGACTTCATCTTGAGTGCTGCATCCAACTCTGGGCCCCTCCAACATACAAAGGCCTTGGACCTATTGGAGTGAGGCCAGAGGAGGCCACAAAGATGATCAGGGAGCACCTCTCCTATCAAGAAAGGCTGAGAGAGCGGGGCTGTTCAGCCTGGAGACGAGAAGGCTCTGGGGAGACCTTAGAGCACCTTCCACTGCATAAAGGGGTTACAGGAGAGCTGGAGAGGGACTTTTCACAAGGGCAAGGAGTGATAGGACAAGGGGGAGTGGCTTTAAAGTGAAAAGAGGTAGGTTTAGATTAGGTATTAGGAAAAATCCCTCTACTGTGGGGGTGCTGAGGCATTGGAACAGATTGCCGAGAGAAGCTGTGGATGCCCCATCCCTGGCAGCATTCAAGGCCAGGTTGGATGGAGCTCTGAGCATCCTGGTCTAGTGGAAGGTGTTCCTGTCCATGGTGCGGGGGTTGGAGCTGGATAATCTTTAGGTCACTTCCAACCCAAACCATTATATGATTCTATGACTATTTTTTTGCTGTTTTTTGCTTCAGATAGGATTTGTGCAGGCTTACAATTCTGACCTGTTATAGCAAGTATGCAGCATATAGCTCAAGGCTAGGGAAATATTCACATCTAGGGTTTTTTTGACCTCTTCTGTACATTGCTATACCATAAAAATCCATTCTCTTATTATTATTGCTTTTCATTCCAATCTCTTATTATGTTTTTTAGCCCAACAAAAATCTTGCACAAATATTAGAAAATTAAAGCAGCAAAAAATTTAACACTGTTAAGAAAAGCTATATAGCACAGACAACATTAAACCACAAAAAAGCCAGTATCATCTCTGCCTGAATTTATACACCCTGTCCTAAAAGTTATGGTCTGCTCACTGATGTGTTCTAATTGCCATGGGCTTCCTATGATAAAATTAACTTCCAGCCATCGTAATTTTGCATGGGTTTGTGCACTACAGGCTTAATAGTCTCTACTGCTTATTGGAACTAAAACAAAAAAAGGTAGTAAGAGTACTTGCTGCATGATCAAACAAGGTCTGATCATATTATCGTTGATATCAGTGTGAGGAACTCCACTGGTTTTAACAAGGACAGGATAAAATCTATTGTCAAAATTATACCATGGAATTAGTCAAATCCATATTAAAATTCTATAAAAACTGAATGGCTTTAGGATCTGAAAATGCCAATTCTCTAGGCAACAAATAATTGGACTGTGGTAAAATCTGCCTTTCATATTAGTACTATTGTCAGCAGAATAAAAACATTAATGAAAAATTGTAAGGCACACAAATTTTTAAAATGTCTGTTTTGCTATATTGTGCACAGTCAAATTTTCTTCAACTTAATATCGGATAGATTTATTACTCTGAAAACCTTTTATAACAGATGGAGAAATATAACTAGAAGACCTGAAAACAAAAGGATCAGCTGTATCTTCTCATTCTATAGCCATCTGTAATCAATTTATGTCAAATAAAGCCAACGGTCATTGTAATGACAGTAAGGAAATAAATCCACGCCTTGCCAGGTTAAATGAGTGCCCCAGTTCTCTGATTATCCACTGGAAATGCCTGGGAAGCACTGTTAAAGATGTTACAGCCCTGTTAACCCTAGTATACTTTTCAGATGGGAAAGTTAATATTTCAGCTACTCAGAGCATAGTTCTCCTGTAAATACAAACATAAAGGGATTTTCTTTATGTGATCAGATCTTTGAGTGCTTCGTGCTTATGGGAATAGCCCATATGTAACTGTTGAAAATATGCTGTGCAAGAGTGAGGCGTTATCCTATTTCTATTAATTTCAAAGGGTGCCCTGCAAGCAACTAAAATTGTTCCCCTTAGAAACATTAAGGAAATAAAATCTCTGAATATCAAATGTATGTTGTCTTCTTGCAGTATTTATTGCCATTCTATTTGTTATAGCACTAAAGCATATGCATGCTTGTCCCCGAGGATTCTAAGGGATAAAAATGAAAACGAACCTACTACAGATCTGCTCTGTTATTCCTTGGGATAAATGTCTTGCATGCAAGACCTAAAGCTGTGGTCATGGCAACACTTCGTTTCCGGTGGAGCTGCGGGCTTCCAGATCTCAAATGTGTTGATATTTGCTTCAAGGATTAAAAAGCAGGCAGGTCTGTAAAGTCCCAGACTTCTAAGCAGCAGAAACATCTGGTGGGTGGAACCTCTAAGCAGCTTGCTGACTAACTTCAGCAATTTGGATTTCTCAGCTAATTCTGTTGCCCCAGATCACAAGGTGTCACTGCAGCTAACAAGGTACATAACAAAAGTACAAACATCTGTGGGAAAATAATTCAGGAGAGCCTATGACACAGTCAAGCAAGACACAAAGCCTAACACTGTCATAAAATCTTGACATCTCCAGAAACGATCCGTAAGGAAGCAGGGTGATTTGTAAAGTACATATAACAAAAGCTCTGACTCTCAGTCATTTCACAGCAAAATGGGGAAAAATGCTGAGATTATTAAAGCAGGTCCCTTATGAAAGACTAGAAATAACTCTTAAAATTAAATTTAAATGTGAGTAAGAATGAATATGTGAGAAAGAAAGATAAAGATACTAATAAGGTATGATTTTCAGGTCCACACAGGGACTATAAAAAGCTTATTAACTGCCACTACTGCTGTGTGTTTTAAGTTATTTTATCACTCAGCTTTTATGATAGAAGAAATACTCTAGAAGCAGTGCTGTGCTTTGATTAATTGCTTTCATACATACACTTGCACAGAGTATTAAACATTGCTGTAAAGATCCTTAGTGAGTCAGACTTGCTGGTGATTACAGGCCAGGCTCATTTTACATTTATGTTAATAGCAGCATTAATGAAATACATCTTTCACATTTTTAGTGGCTCTCTAAATACCTAAAAGGTTTGTTACTAAATATTTACTTATTGGGCAGAAGTACGCCATTGAGTATTACACCAGTGGGATCAAGAGTTTTGCACCAGCTAAAAAAAACCTACAGAAAGAAAAGAACATGTTTTGGTAAAATGTGTTTGACAATTTGAGAATGGAGCACAGACAGCAAGGGCTGGGCAACACTGTGCAAATCTTCATCAATATTCCAGAAGATGAAAGTACCTCCATGACATGAGTTAAACTTACGGTAAAAGGGCAGCTCTATGCAGGGATGCCGTGAGCCAGGAGGGCTTAAGTATCTCCTTCCTTGCCCCTCTGCCAGCCCCTTGCTTCCAGAGAGTGGATCCCATTCCCTGTGTGGAGGATTTAGCTCCAGCAACATCGAGATGCCCTTCCCGGTGTGCAACACCTATTGCAGCAAAACCTCCTCACGACAAAGCCTTGCCCAGGAGCAGGTTTTGACCCAAACTCCCTGCTTTGGCAGGGTGAGAGGAAAGCCCCAATAAGATGATGAACACAGGAGAGGGCCATTGCAACCCCTTCTGCTTCCTGCCCCTGGGTGGATAGTGCCTCCAATTCTGGGGAAAGGGAGAGGAAGGGCCCAAATGGCAATACCACCGTCAGGCTGGGCAGTGCTGTGTACAAGCCCAATATTGCTGGGTAAATTGGAAAAAGATTTGGAAAAGTAAAGAAAAAAAAATCCACTTTTAACTAGATTTGGTGAGGTTTGATTGTAGGAAAGACTTTTGCAGCTAGGCGGTGCCTCCCTGTTCTTCCACTGCTGGGGCTCACTTCCAGGGCAGAAGAGAAGGGCAGCAAAAGCAACAGCTTTCCACAGCAAACAACAAGGCAGTTTAGACAATCAAAACCAGCTCCCCTGAAAAGGGAAAAATGACCTAACCTCTGATTTATTACATCATTGGAGGCACGCAACAAATTGTTCAAGTGTGCTGCTCTACAATTATTAGTTGTATTTCACAAATGCAGCTAAACTTCATGAATGTGAGTATCCTCATATTTAGCCATCTTCAAATTATTTTGGGAGATAATCCACATTTTTCTAATGCTGTGATCAGAGTTAAACTGATCATGATCAGCAAGAAAAGAGAAGGTTACGCAGAAGTTGCAAATACAAAGAAATTCAGCATATTATGCTCCTGTTACATCAACATTAAACAAACAAGTGCCATTCTTTTATTTTTAAATTAATTTTTTATTTACTGTATCAGACTGCTGTAGTTAGATTAAAATGACTGAACTTCCAGAACCAGTCTAATGGGAGTAAAACTTATCTTTTTAAAACTGTGATTAAACACAACCTCCCCCCACCCGCTTATTTCTTTGATGCCCAAATTAGCATCTTTTCTGCAGCATGCTGAATTAATTAGTACAGTGACAAAGAATTAGTCCAGATAAGATCAAAGCTGAAACCATATTTATCTGGAATTTGAAATTAAGAGCAGAGAGTATTAACCCTCAGCACTTCAAGGAGCTTTCCACATGGCACACTTAGTAAGCCTTCCGTGAGTTCATTCAAAATAAATCAACAGTGCAATTTTTCCCCACTGAAGTTATGCTAAAAGGAAAATAAATTTGCCATTAATTCTGCTACAATATGAAACTGCCTTTCATGCAGACCCTGTACATGCTACTCATTATGTAACTTGCAGGCATCAGTAGAACAAAGCAAACAAAGCTGAGAAAAGATACTTAATCACATTTGTATTAATGCTCGGATCGTCACATTGTTCACAGATTTAAGGGCTACTGAAAGAATTCCCAGCACTGAATCTGAGAAGCTGCTTGCTCTAAGACCTCACATGTAAATAATCTATAATCTTCAGTGGAGAGGGTCACACACAGAAACGAAATGTCAAACAGAAGCCCTAAATTACACAGTGAAATTTGAAGTTTACTCTGAGAGTATCAACCATGTGGACAGCAAGAAAGAAAAAATCTTCATTGCTGGTATAATTGCCTCGGATGTTATCTATGTTTCAGCATCAGACACAAGACTGGAGGCTGTTTCCCATGTGAAATGTAAGAGGCTGATCTTCTGCCTAGAAATTGCAGAACAGAGGCAATCTTAATAGTCACCCCAAAATCTTCTCACTCATCTTCCCAATACCTTTGAGCCCCCCATAACCCCATATTTTAAATACAGAACTTGCTCTTAAGTTAGATAGACATGAGTTACTATAATTCATTCTTGTAATTAGGTACTAGGAAATCCTTACCAGTAGAGCAGTTCTGTTCATTTGTACCATATATAAAATCTTCTGCAGTATATAAAATGACCAGAGACAAAACCCAAGGAACATGATGGTCCCCTAAGTCTTCGGCAACCTGAGTTGAAGTGGCTGCTGTAAAAACACAAAGTCCACCTACTGAACCAATGGAATGAAGTAACTTTCATCAACTGCTATGTAAATGTAGACAACAGAAGGCAGCTGTGAAGAGTTATCCTTTACATTTCAAGAAATTAATTTTTAGAAGACATGCTGAGGTAGTCTAAGTATTGGAGGCAGCATTTACGAAAAGGGGTCACCACTACTGTTATGTAACCAGCAAAATCACAATGTTCAATGGCAGCTGTGCACCTGTTTCCATGAAATGATGTTTTAAACATCCAGTGACCACATTGTAGTCTTTTTGGTTACCAGAACACAAATTCTGCATCCTACATCACACATACCACAAAAGAAAAATCTGCAGTAAGCAAGGACAGCTGTGATTTACAGCTTGATCAGAAGGAGGAAAAGAATCAATTTATGGTCCGTCAAATGCAACAAACCCTGCCTGTTTGTCCACCAGACTGTGGAATGACCCTCCACCAAGGTAGGAAATTATTCCCATATATTCTTATTTGTCCCTACTTTCATACAGCATCATTTTCCCCTCTTGATTCCACCTTACAGGTAAGTAATTTCTTCTGAAGTGAATACTAATTCTGTTCCAGATACTGCAGAAAAACATTGCTGTACCTATTCTGTAAGGAGTCTGTAAATGCCAACCTGCCAATCCCAGGGGAACACGATAAACCTATCCATGTCTTGGGCATACTAACTGCATACTCAAAGCAAAAGGAAAGGACCAGACTATTATGCCCTTGACTCTGCTTGCTTAAATCCCATTTCATAGTCAGCAGTTTACTCACTTTGGGAAGGCAAGCAGGCAGTTAGGCTAGCTACTAATTTTTCTGGAAATTCGGTGTTCTGTTACGCAGCAAAAAATAAATGCAGTTTCTGACTGAACCTACTCCTCTAAGGTGCAGTTAGCAAGGCAAAGCAGGACACAAAGACTGGCTGTGCAGTCTGCAGGTGTCGCCAGCTGCCCCTCCACAACTACTTGCTGACTTTCTGGTTTTCAAAATCCTGCAGTCAAGTGAGAACCAGCACACCTGTATCCCGGCTGCACCTCCAGCCCTCTGCAGGTAACTGAGAGCCACCTGAAGGTGCGACAGGGAAAAGACCAACTGAAGGGAGCTAAAGGGTAGCTCTTTGGCTGCCAAACTTGATAAAAACAGGCTGCTGAGTTTTTTCTTTTCTGTTTCACGTTTTCTCCTACATTATGTGTCTCTTTACCCTATTACCAGCCACATGACCCCAGAACTCACTAAAATATCAACTACATATACATGTATAGTATATGTATGTATTATTCATGTTTATCAAGGGACAGATTCTTTATTTTTCTCATATCATAACTCTCATGGTATTCAGAGCTTTTCTTAGCATTTCAGCTGTTGATGTGCTGTATGACAATCTCCACTTGCACTACAAAACTTTTTGCTCAGCCCTCTTGGCTATGGAAAAACAACACAGAACTGTGACATTATGAGAACTGCAGATACAAAACTCATGAGGCAAATTAAATATACGACATTTGCAAAACAAAACTGAAAACCTGCTACATTTGCACTCAGAGCCATGGTATTTCGAGGTGTCAGACTTGCTAATCATCTCACCACTGCAGTGCTCACCTTCTCAACCAAATCACGTGCCTTCCTCCTCTTACATGCCACAGTGGGGATTTGTTGGGGCTTATCTGACTTTCATGAAGCAGACCTGCACATTGCAGGCTCCAGTAAGATCTCCAAAGAAAAACACCCTTGAAAAATACCACGAATACAGAGGACTCCCCTCCCCATGTTTTGATTGAGACAATACCCCAGTCTTCATGAAGGCTCCATTCTGTAGAATGTAGTGACTCTAATGAGTAGTTAATGTTGAGCATATATCATCATATCCATTCTAATATGAAGAAACTGAGTCACAAAGGGTAAAAATTATATGCCCAGTTTAGAAGGTCCTATTCTCTTTCTCTACTCTCTCCTCTCATCACCTTAGAGCTATGATTCCATTACCACTGCAGATCTACCTGTCTCATTTTCCAGCTGGTTTGGTATTATGCTTTTTCCCCTTGACTATTTCCCCCCATCTCCTTTAAGTTCTCTCCTCATTCATTTCCTTCTTCTCCCCAACACACACACTCTCCTCCTCCTTGCTCCACATTCATTTCATATGCTCTGCTGCTGCACTGCTACAGAAATACCTCTTCCTGAGGACTTCTGCTGGGGACTGCACAAAAGGAATGTGTCTTGGCACCAGCACTCTTGCTTCGGAGGCACTGAGCAGTGATATGCAGTGAAGGCATGCAGAGATCTCCACAGTGGCTGAGCTACCACGCTTTCTCAGCAGGATGTATAAGCCTTATTTAAGCTCAAGCTCAGAGTACTTTAGAAACTCTGAACTAAGAGAGTTTACAGTGAAGAGATGCTTTCAAAAGGAGACTCATAAGAGGGAGAGAGATGGCTCTTGAATAGGCAAGGGAGGTTGTAAAGGCAAAGAAAAAACCTACAACGACTTATTTTTAGGTTTCATAATGGACTTCTGAAGTTAAAGCATCTCAAATTCCACTTCTGTGCCTCTACTGTAGCTGGCATTTTTACAAAGCAGTAACATTCAAAACAATGCCCAAGTAAGAGAGGAGTTATGTATACACTGTATTTTGAAAGATGTGTTTTGGCATAACAAATAATAGATGGTTTTGCATTTTTAAACTGTCAAAATCAGTTCTTCTGATAAATAATACCTTCCCTCCCTGGCCTTGGCTATTGTACATTACTAATTAGACATAGTAGTTTGTGGTTAATATCCTTCCCCACAGATTTATTATTAGCTTGTATATTCTTTTCAGTAGAATTGTGCTAATGGTAAGGTCTGATGGAGGCCAACTGCATGAAGCCACTGGGAGGAGAAATCTGTTTGCCTGTCAAAACAGTGGCTATCAATTAGAACTGTAAATGTGATTCCTTGAAGTGTCTTAGATGGTAGCAGAGACTTCCAGTGATGGATTAGGGGGCTGAATCACTTTCATAATGTACTAAAGGAAGCTTTCAAACAAAAAGCTATCTGCATGAAACAAATTCACCACTATTCTTGAGCAAGTCTAGAAGAACCTGTCTGACCTGCCAAAATTCCCCTCTGCTATTTTCCCAGAAATTCCAGCTTTACAGCACTTAATGTGGCATACTGACAAAACTGATACTAGATTATTCTGTGATTCTCTTAGGAAAACTTGGCTTAGGATAGCCACAGCAGGAGAAACAAAAACAAGGAAGCTGCTGAAAGACACAATCCATAAAAAGAATCATTGAGACAATGCGATTCCACCGTTCAGTGATCTGGGATGCAGTCCTGGCACACAGATAGCAATTTCCCCTTTGATACAAGCACCCAGCTCTCATTAGCATCACTAAGAGTTGTGTGGACATACTGATGGGAATATGTTCCCCTCTATTTTGCAGGAAATTAACACCACTTGGGGACTGAAGGAGGCACTGTCTGTCACTCTCAGGCATACCCTGTGCCAGTTAATTAAGCAAAAACCTCTGCCACAGCTCTCAAGAGGAAACTCTTCCCTGTTCTCCTCGCTACAGCAAACCTGAGACAAAGTAAAATGTCAGGAGCAGGACCTAGGAAATGGGGATGTTCAGGGAAGATGAACTTCAGCCTGCATTTGCCAAGCTCTTCAGCCACTAGGTTTTTGTGGATTTTGAAAATAGTTATTAGAAATCAAATTGATTAGTTATAGCTGAGTTTAAGCTTTAAGAAAGATTTAAGAAAATATCTTCAGCTTTCAAATATTGTGGCTTTTGGTTACTGGTTCTTTTCAGCAGGAGTAATCCTAGATGGTGCGTACAAAAACCAGTCAGACAGGCTGCTAACCCTCCAGGACTCCACTGCTATTTTCATGCCAAGAGAGACTGACTAACCAGTACAGGAAAAAGTGAAGGACTCAACTATACTCACAAAATGTGGCTCTGGCAGCTGAAGGACAATGGTTCAGGATGGGGAAGGTTTCAAACAGTCATTAAACGAGAGAGTCTCTCATCAGGCTGAGAAACTAAACGGAATGTATTAAAAACCTTTCCTTCGTGCCACTTTATACATAAAAAATAAGTATCAGAACTAAGTGACTGAAATTTTTAGTCAATTATATGAACTATGCAGCTCTGTCATATCTTTGCAATAGTATTGCTCATGAACTGTGAACCAGAAAATTTCTTTGGAAGGTTTCAATGAAAACCTGGCAATCACTCCTCTTTCTTGAATCTTAAAAGAAGTAATGTTGGTGCAATCAGATAAAGAAATACATTTTACTGAACAAAGTCAGAGAAAATTGCTAGAATAGTGTTTAAAACAACAAAGTACTTTTACTTTGCTGGCTAGTACAACCATGTACCTTGAACTTGCACAAATACCATAAACAGCCCAGATTCCCAAAACTTTCCTTCTTGTGCATTTCTTGCCTTTCACATATTGACTCCCTACCACACTATTTTAAAAATAATTAGTTGCTATTGGTGTTTATATTACCAGCTAGTTAATTTTTTGTGTGACAATGTAGAGAAAAATCTTAGCTTTCTTGTTCAGATACAGCAGTGCTTTGTTCACCATACAAAGGCTTAGACTTCTTTTCTCACTACCTCCACAGCCCCATGTCTTAAGGTTATGTTCATTCATTCAGCTATTTGCAATACCAAACCACTGGTGCTAATTTTACCTAGAAACCAAAATGAGAACAGATACCTTAAAAATTCTGCATGTTACCATCTTAGCTCAAAGAAGTTGATCTAAAAAAGAGCTTCATTATGAGGGTGACAAAACAAATGCTAAATTCAAAGCCCACAGCAGCATAGAAGGCTGAAGAACACAGATGAAGTCTATCACCCATTTCATTATAACTGCTGCCACAGGAGCTGCCAGTATCACTGCATGAATAAAAACTAAATGGTGTTGATAAAAAACTGCTCCAGGGTGTGTAGTCAGTCAATGAACCTAAGTCTCTTTTGTTTCCAAACTGTGCTTGATACAATCACAATTTCTCCAGAATGTATTAGACATTAGCCATTGTCCACCAAATAATTTGCAGGGAAAAGTTCTGGCTTACAAGTTACCCATGAATTATTGAACACAATCAGTATTCACCACAACGAACACTCTGCTTATTCATCATTCATGCAGCTGATCGCATGTACTGTTTCTATTTCTTAACTTGATAAACCGTTGTTTAAAAACTACCTTCACAACCACAGGGGAGGAGAAGCCACTCTGCACTTCTTGAAAAACATGTTTTGGCAATGGGCCCAAAAATTTACTGCATTAAAATCCCCCCCAACCCTATGAACACAAATTGCACCACACAAGTGCTCGCAGTTGATGAATTACATTTAGCTGAAAGTATTTCGTCTGTAAAACAAACTAGAGACCTGACAGTGAAACAACTTAAGCATCTGCATTTCCATTTCTTTGGCTGAATGCTTGGTCTCCTATCTTAGGAAGCAGTGAAAAGAGTGCCTAATTTATCAACTATATATATAACTTACCACTTAATCCAACTATATATACCACTCACCATTTGAACTCTCTATACCACTATTTATTTTGATTTATTAGTTACAACATTAAAACCAGATTTTTTTGTCATGATAATTGAGTTGTCTTTGTAGGCTCATTGCTGTGTATCTAGACAACTGCATGAAAGATGTACAGAATTTTCGACGAAGTTGCATTATTGATTTAGAGTGCCATGATGATGTTATTTTGTCATGGTCTTATAACTAAAAAGCCCAATTGTCTGGCTTCAATTTTGTTTTTTTTCCTCATGTGGGGAAAATGAAATCCTTTTACCCCTCTCACTGCAGTCATATATCTTCCTGCCATCTTCTGTCTCACTTGTACCACTGTCTCTTTTCCAGCTGCTGTTGAAAAGACAAGTATCACTACAAACTGAGTCCAGTGATTCTTGGAAAAAAGAAACAACAGGATAGAGGAATGTAAAGCAGAAATCACGGTCAAATACAAGGCCCTGAATTTCAATAACT
Organism: Atrichornis clamosus; assembly: GCA_013400975.1. Lineage (NCBI taxonomy): Eukaryota > Metazoa > Chordata > Aves > Passeriformes > Menuridae > Atrichornis > Atrichornis clamosus. The sequence continues at coordinate 132,222 of WBMZ01008987.1, forward strand.
GGAAAGCTGTACACATGGAAAAAACATTCCCCCCAAGTCCACTCACAACAGCGGGAATTAACAACTACATCTTTTGTACTGCTAGACATACTTCCTCTAGCAATTAGTTGGCATATACTCTAAATAAGCAGAGTTGCTAATGTCCCAGTGCTGCTATTAGAAATCTTTAACAAAAATCGCTGGTGTTTAACAGACTAGTTGAAAATTGGTTCCAAATAGGGTACTTCCCTATGCAGAGGACAGTAAGAATTTCATCTTATGTGGCTAGTACTGCTTGAAAAAAATGGAAAAGGAAAAGTAAAGAAATGAAGGTGCCTAAAGGTTCTCATCTTGCTCAAAAAAATACCCTGGAGGTGGAACGGAGAGTCTGAAAAACAAGATGCCTCACAAGAAAAGAAAGAACAATAAATTTAACTGCACTGAGGTACAAAATACTTGCTTTTTGTTGATTTGAATATAAAAGAACTCAGATGTGGTATTTAGGCTTAAGCAAAAAAAGACAAGGAAAATATACATGTTGCATGAACAAACATCAAATATTCGAGTGACTTCTGTTGCAGAGAAAGAATATTGGGAAAAGTAAACACTAGTACTGAGATAGGTGCTAACTATTACTATCACTATCACTAACATCTGTGCACTAAATATGTTGACCTGCAAATTGATTTTATGTCTGTTACCAGAATTTTTAAAAAACATATTTAGTTGACACCAGGTTCCAATTTGTCTTACTAGAACAACTAGTCAAAACCAAATACGAACAGAGGTATGGATAACACTCAGCCTGGGAAATCCCTCTTCCTTATTCCAGTAGTTGCTCCCTGAATTTGAGCACGGCCTAGGAGACTAGCTCAAGATAAGCTTTCCAAGTCCTAGTGGTTCCAAGCACAGCATGTGCTAAGGAATGTTAATTTTCCTGAGGCAGGGCCAAAAGAGAAAGGTCTATTTCATTACAGCGCATCCTTTCAATTCCCCCAGTAGATGCAGTGTTTAACATTTTACAGAACAGCAGCTCAGAACAAATGCAAGCACCACATTTGTCCTGTGCTATTCAAGTTCTCACACTAGAGAAACTCCATGTCTTCTATCAGAAGTTATTTCTCAGATGCAATATTCTTCCAGATATCAAACACAGAAATCAAACTGGCTGAAAATATGAAACAAAATAGAACTTTATCAAGACATAGAAAAGTTCTTCTAAAAGGAAAACCATTAAGATACATCAGGAAAGGTCTCTCTTATCATCATTAAACAGTAACTTGAGCTCAGGACTAAACTTAGGCAGATCACTTATGCTATTGATGACCTATTTTTTTAAACTGATCTGTATCATATTCCTTGATGTTCCAGAAATAAAGAAAACTCTTAGACTCCTTCCCTCCTGAATCATAACCCTATCCAAGAAACTAGAGTGTTCCTCCTTTTCTGAACCTCATACCTAACCCCAAATCAGGACCCCAAACCAACTCAGCAACCTGTATTCACATGATGAAGACTCAGTCCTCCTTAAATTCTTTTTGTTACCGGCCTTCACATTAGCCCTTCATGAGGGCTAGCAAGAAGCCCCATTCTTTGAGTCCTCCTTTCAGATCCAAACCACAACCTACTACTAAAATTGCCTCACCTTTGCCACATCTAAGCCACGTCACTCCAACACATCTCTGTCCTTGCACAGCATCTACAGAAGCCAACTGGCATAGAACTGAGGACATTTGCTCATCTCTCAGTTGTTCAGACTTCCAGGTTAGAATGCTTTGCACTTGATACTTGCTCATTGTACTAAGACCAGCTGGCATCCTCCACTTGGAGACTGGAACAATTTCTTACTTGAGAACCAACATCCATGAAACATAGTGAACTTGGAGAACTGTCAGGTCCAGACTTCAGTGATGTTCAGAGAAAAATGCTTTCTTCTCATTTTTTACTTATGTTTTTGTGCACGTGGTGGAGGACAGAGGGGGGGACAAGAGACAGCTGATGCAGATACAGTCAGAAAGCATATGATAATGACTAGCAAGTGTTTCAAAGCTTTCTAAAGTTTTACAAGGTGAAGTATATAACAAGGTAAGTGCTTTAGAACAGCACTGATTGGAAAAGCACAAAATCCTCTTATTTCCTGGAAAGTCATCAAACACTAAGACAGAAAAGAAGGATGAACTCAGTGGGATAGCTCATTGTTAAATAAGAACTAATCTGGCTTCTCTCATGAATTTGCCATATTGTAAACTGTGTGATCTTTTCACTCTAGCAACAAAGCAAAAGTGTAATCCATGTGAATTGAGTTAATGTATCAATTTCTACAACTCTCTAAAGCTCATTAAAGCCTACAAAACTAGAAAACCTGATGTTTTTGACAGGCTTCTGCCACTGGTGTGGAACAGGGCTCTCTCCCCACCCCTTTTTAATTTTGCTTACATAACATGATTTCCAAAGGCACGAAGTGTGGCCTCCCCAAAGCTGCAGAAGCTGTCAGTTCTATCCTGCTGCTCCCCCACCCCATGTGTTTTTGCACCAAAGCAGGAATGGTTTTTTTCCTGCAGCATCTTAGAGTAGAGCTTATGAACTGAAATGGATAGGACCCTATAGCAACAGATTCCTTCGCACTTGGGAAGAAACTTGATCATCAAAACAGCCAAAACTCAAGAACTGATGGCGGAAACTTCTTTAGCTGCATAGATCCTCACAGCTCTGCCTTTTCTTCAGTTTCTGCCCGTTACCCTCATCTAGAACAAATTAAATACAAAAAAGAAAACACTGCTGTTGTGCACAAGGATATTCAGCAAGACTCCTGATCACCTGCAGAATGTGACAGCACATAGGCTTAAGGCAGAGACAAAGCCTAGCACTCCAGTTGGAATGTGGCAGCAAAACGGCAAGCCAAGGAAGCAGTAGGCTGCAAACAGAATATTTGCCATAGAAATTTTTCTTCTGGGCAAGGGCTAGAGGTCTGGAAGTGATGGTAAGGTTGAGGTAACAACCTATATTAGCTATTCTGAGGTCAATCAATTTTCAGCTATGCTGCCTGGATACACCATTATCCACATACTCCCCCACCTACCTTGCCTCACTATTGACAAAAGTCAGTACTGAAACTAAAATCAGAATACAAAAGACTGTTTTGATCTGACATTAACTGTAGAGCAGGACTTGTTTTGTTCAATGAGCAAATTGTGCACACCGAAGTCTGGGAAAAAAGGGAATATAAATATGATCAGAACTTTTTGGTCCTATCTATTTTACTTCAAGAAATCCGTAGAACTTCTCATCTGATCTCTTAATAAAACCCCCCACAGATGCAAGAGCATGTCTTGTACAACACCACATTGAAAAAGGATGTTGCAAGGCTGCTGCCCAATTTTCTTTTGCAACATGCTTATCCTAGGCAGAATCTGTTCATAGTGGAAATGTCATCACTCTGCTTTTATTCGATGCCAAAAATGTACCTATACAGATCTGTAAATCCATGATGCCTTGTTTGATAATGAAGCAGAGCAGGCAGACTTGACTACGTTCCATAAATCTAGACTAGCTAGTATTTTTTCCTGTTACCAACTCATTGATGGTGTAGATTTCTCAAGAGCTGCAGAGAATCAGCTGGAGTTGGATAGAGGGGATCAGCACTAGTCACTGCCAGGATCTCTCCCCAGGGCTGTCCTAGGTACACAATCCTCCCTGCTACCTCAGATGTCATTGTGCTTTCTCACTGACACAACTGAAAAAAAGACTCAAAACCCAAAAACCCATCCAAACCTTTCCCATCCCTATAATCCCAGTATCTCCCTCTTTACATCTTGGATCTGCAGCCAGTTATGAGTTCTTCCTACTATTGAAGCCTGCATCAAGTACTTGACCCTTCCTTCCAAAGGACTCAAACAACCACCTGCCTGACACAATTCTCAAGCCATTCTGCACAGCTCCAGCCAATACATGGCTCAGCATTGCAGAAATCAGGGCTGGCACAGCAGCCCCTGCATCAGCAAGCACAGGAGAGCAGGCCTGCAGCCAAGCACACAGTGGGACCAGCCCGTGACCAGCACCACCAGCTCCAAGCAACAGCAGTGCACACACAGGCACCTTGAACCCAGCTGTGCACGTGCAGCCCAGATGCAAATGCGTCCTTTCTCAACTCTCTTCTGAATTAAAAACAAACCAACCAGCCCAAAGCAGGCTCTGGGGGGAACGCAACTAGAAAGTTATCACTTCCAAGTGTCAGAAATAAACAACACATCTTTCAAACCACCATTATTATCTCTTAGGTAGTTAGCCCTGCCTAGTATCCGTACACAGGGAAGGATGGTAAAGACTGGCTTAGAAATGTAAAGAGTCACTTCTAATTAAGAGACAATTAGTGATCACTGAAATTATAATCTCCCCTGACCCCCACAAATGCCTAAATCAGGAGGTACGGGAAGCGAGCTGTGGTGTTTTCCATGGCTGGGAGCTGTTTGCTGGCTGGAGGTGCTTCAGGAAGCACCTCCATGGTCAGGGCACAGTGTCCTGGTGCAGGTACAATGTAAATGTTTTCCTACTTAGCTATAAATGTATTTAAATATACACATAATCATACCAGTATGTAAATAGTCCACATTTTGCAGTACACACTCATTTAAATCATAGAAAGCTAAGTAGGAGCCTAACCTCCCCTTTTCTCTCATCAGTGTGGGTCCAGCCCAATTCCTGATGAAACAAACAGGAATTTGTAAATCGTCTTCACTGAACATTAGGCCTTAGAAGTGCCCCATGGCTCCCTCCTGTACATACAGTATCAAAATACTCAAACAGCTTAATATTTCCTGTGGCCACATATTACAATGATCAGTTTAGACAAGGGAGTATCAGGACACAGAGGCCTTGTGAGAAGAGAGATCTGGGAGCTTCAGGCTAGTAAGAGAGGAGAGATTTCCGCCTGTGCTCCTTTCAGCACGTACTTTTTCATCAGATAAATATAAATAAGTAGTACAGCAGTTGTTTAGTGAGCAGCTTAGGGACATATTGTTCCCAGTGTCCTAATTTTCCTGACACAATTGGTAAATTTAGACATCTAATTAACAGTCTGTGCCATTTATCAGGTTACTTGTTGCTGGGGTTTTTTTAAGGCCATCAATTAAGCTTTCCATACCTTTGACATGTTCTTCATTTCCAGACTGAGTCCTAGGCCTCTCAGGATGATTATGAATGCTTCTACCACACCCCTATTTTGTTTATGTGGGTTTTACACAGTTTCAGGGAGATGAACCAGGGACATCTCTAAGGTTACTTTCAAAGTAATACTGTAACACCTTCATGCGTGGGATGGAGCAGCCCAGGCAGGAGAAAGACTGGAAGAATTAGTTCACCTCTGAAAAGTCAGCTGGGGTACAGGTTCATCCAGTAAGAGCCATTATAAAAACATCTGCATATTTGTTGGCATTTTCATAATTATATTCGCAACACTCACATTTTAGGCCTTGCTGCTCTAGGTTTATAAATGAACATTTCTACCTTGTCTTATTTACCCTCTTTTGTGTTAGTAGCTCTTGCCTCTAGCATATAAGATTTTCCATAGTGAAAAATTTAACTCAAGTGGTGACATTGTTTGATTTCAAGGCCCTTTCATCACCAGAGGAGAAAAGGAAAGTAAGATAATTCAGATAAAAAGGGAGATCTATTACAAATTCATTGCCACATGCATACACAAAAGTAGCTTGCAATGCTGACAGATACATGTTTTGTTTGCAAAGTAAGGAGTCTTTGACCAGACCAATGCTGCAGACCTGCCTTAACGTGAATCCTCTTTACAAGCAGTGTGTTTATTATCACTTCTTTACCAAAGAATAACTAACAATCATGTAGCATATAAAATACACCCCCTCACTTGCTTTCCTCACACAGATAAGGTAAAAGGGGTCTTCAATTTTATGCTTAGCTAAAAAAATAAATGTGCATAGGCACTAAGCTTCTATAATGATATTCCAGTCTGAGAAAGGTAGATACAGTGTGAAAAAGAGAAGGCCCAAGAGAAAATGAAGTTCTCTTCACCCCTGATGTTTTGCTCCTGTAGCATCCTGATAATTGCCAGAAAACTACGACTAGAAGCAGGCACAGGAAGAAAAATCTGCAAAAGTATCTATTCATACCTGCTCAGATGAGACAGGCATTGCTTTATTACATCAGTAGTAACAACCCAATTAAAACCGCAAAGGTAATTACCCTCAGGATCATGCACTGACCCACATGAACCCTGTTTACAGAAATGCAGGACACTAAAAATCAAAAATGCCTGCAATGAATGTTTAATAGCAAAAGACACTCCACAGCATTAAGCAGTCCCAAAGAAAGCTTTGCTACACCTTTCTTTTCTTGCACATGTGCTTTAAATGTTCAATTTTTAGTGTGGAGTTGCTGTTTGCTTTGGCAGCTTCTATGAAGAAGAGAGGGTGTGCAGCTCCCTCCAGAACTGCAAGAAAAAAATCTGACAAGGATTTGTAAGAGATTAAACACCTTGTAGTGAAAAATTCCATCTGACATCAATCTAACATAAAAAAAAAAGCCTCCAACTATGACTCTTAGCAGATCGACTGACCTCCTGTAACCAAGCCTGACCTCACAGCCTGCAGCTCCAGGGCAGACCAGCATTTCTGCTCTCCTGCGTCCCAGACCCTTGGAAGGAGCTGGACAGACCAGCCCCTGAGCAGTCTGCTGGGTTACTGCCCAGGGAGATGGCAGGAAACCCAACCATCCTCTCTCCCCTCCAGTCCTCTGCTAGCAGCATGGCTGCTACTCTGTGGCAGCTGCAACCGCTGGGAGAAGCCAGAGTTTCCAGGGTGCTTAACTCTGCAACAGCTGACCACTGAGTCCCCTGCAGATCCCCTGGAAAATAGCCTCGGTGTCAAGGTTGGGTACTCAGGGAAATTAAATTGAGTTTTCAAAAATATCTCTAATGCTTTTGACTGCCTTCCTCAACCCTTCTTAAAATATCTTTAGCTAGGTTCAAATTTCTGTATCATGCCTGGAAATGAGGGCTCTTTAACATAATTTAGTAAAAATAAATTGGGCAGCATATGAGTTTTAAGGTTCTTTTCAATTCTTTTGGTAGCTCCTTTGTGCTATGGACAGATTTCTAGACGACAAGCAGTAACACAAGTTTGCTGGAATTGTGTCGCACACATGCTGGGAATACAGTCTGGCTGATACAAAGAAACGTGCAGTACTTCCTGTCAAGACATTCACATTGGAGATCATCACAGAACTCCAGAAACTCAGGTCACAGGAAGATATTTTCCTGAAAGGGATAGAACATTGGGATTCAAAATAGAAAAAGCATCTTACAAATTTAAGCACAAGGTTGTGACCAGCGACAAGTTAAAATCTAGACAATGGCTGTGAAGAGAATAATTATTACTGGTTGCCAAGGTGAAAGCACCTTTGACTGAAGAGTAACAACTAACCTGGGTTAGCAGAAACCTTGATTGAAAGCATTGTGTTTTACTCACTCTCTGTGGTTGATCATGCCTAGGGAGACTTCCTTCATTATATAAAGCATGTAGGAGATAAATGGAACAAAAATCTCTAGGATAGTTAGGTCAGACGACATACACCACAGCGACACATTTTCCTCTATGAAGCCAGAAATTTCCAGTCCTCAGACGTGACAGATGTGTCAAGTTTACTTTTCAGGGAGAAAAAAGGTGCTGTTAGAGTTCTGGCTAACCTTTGTAAAAACCCTTAATTCACAGAACAAGTGTGGAATCTCGTTTGGGAAAAGCTGATCTCCTGCTTCATGCCTTGAAGCTACTACATGCCTTAAGTACTCTGACAAGATCTTGAATCAGACAATAAGGATGAAACAGAGGAAGAGAGTCTGTTGGGGCACAGAGAAGGAAGGGAGGGGGGCAAGATGAGAACAGCAGATGGTAACATTTGTTACATTTCACTTTTACAGTCCAAATAAGTCTAAAACCCAAAGCAACTATGCTGCTGCAATGTAATTAAGCACTTCACTAATGTGAAAAACCTTTCTTTATGAGACACAGCAGAGTACAGAAGAAAGTTGCCTCTGAATGGCCACTCCAAAAAACCTACCCTAACCAAAGACATTTGCCAGCCTTATCAAATGCAGATGCACAAAGTTAGGGGCTGGAGAACATCTCTGTTAGCAACAAAAATTGGCAGCAAGCCTTGAGTAGACTCAAGTACCTTAAAACAGAATTTAACTCTTCATCACACAAAATCCTGAACAGAATTGGAGGATCTTCAAAGTCCAAACACACAGAATAATGCTGAACACGTCTGTCTTCAGTGTACTTTTAACTCAAACTCAAGCATTTAATCCAGACTAGCACTCTATAGTACATGAGAAATTAGTATGAAGTTCGGAATTTAGTGGTGTGGAGGGGGGAATGCAGAAGTTGAAGAGGATCCAGCTATGTTCTCCCCACAAAGAAAAGCCCAGCTTCCACAGCTGACTAAGACCTTGAGAGTATTGGTTTTGTAGAGTTACAAGCACATTCCACAAACTTATGGTGCACTTACCTCCATAGTAAGAGAAACCACTCTTTTCTTTGGAAAAGAAAACAATAAACACAATTTTCTAAATACATCATAGACAAGACTTCATTCTATGTTATTTGTGAAGAATTAAGTACAGACACCCAGTGCACAAAATATAACTCAAAAGTAATGGGCTCTGTGATAAATTAAGACGCTCCTTTCATAGATTATAGTGCATTCCTATCACATTAAGGCATTTTGAGCTAAAAAGCCAACCCAGAGACGGATTGGAGTATTTTTTTTTCAATAAATAAAGGGATGATATGCCAACATTTATATTCCAAACAGTTTCCTTGAACTTCATTGAGGATATTTTTCTGAATGTTAAAATGAAATAAAATCAGATTTATGATTAAGCACTGTGTTACCAAGCAAGTTAAACCTTGGAGTAATGCTACAAAGCATGAGGAACAGTATGTGCATATTTGACTCGTATACTTGAAAAAAAGTAAAAGGTACACCACTATAAATGGTAATATTCAAAAACTCCTCTGAATCCCTCTACTTCTATTTATTAATAGATAATCCATTTTACATACCTACACAGATGTTGAAATAAATAACTGCTATTTATAAATCAGAATACTGACATTTTTAATTAAAATTATTACAACACTCCCCCCAGGGTAGACTACCTAAATCTTAGATGCAATTAAAAAAAAAATATAAAAAACTTGGAAACTATAAAATACTAGATATTTGTTTGCTCTTCAGCCCTGTTTCTAATATTTACTAAGAAATTCAGCTGCCTGACCTATGCTGCCCAAGTTCCCCAAATGAATACTTGGGAGAGGCAAATAAACAACATAAAACAGTAAAGCTAAAGAGATTACCAATTTCTCTCTTATTTCCTGCTGATCATTGCCAGACTATGCTTCTGCCCCAAAGTGCAGGCTTCATTATTAAAGATGGACAGAATACAAGAATATTCAGCGGAGGCCGGCTGTTCAGGAAATAGCTATAATTTGGTAAATAGCATAATAAACACTTGAGCATCCTTGATGCAATGGGTAATGAGCCAGTGCAGTCCTAAGTATGTACATAACAATGTTAAGATTATACTCTATTTCACGTTATACATCTATACACACATATGTAGAGATGTCCATATAATATTTCAACTATTACATTTGTTTCCCTTCTCACATAAATTGATTACTTTTTCCTCTGTACTCAACTAGTAATTTGTAAAAGAAAGCAACATTTCACTTGCGTTCTTTGCTCTTTCATTTCACTCCCAGTATACCTACATAAACCATCTCAAGCTTTTGTTCATCATGGCAACCGAATGCATTACACTCTGAAGCAGCAGAGATCCTGGAACGAAATGCAATCTCACAGCAAGTCATCAGCGTGTCTATAGCCCATGCAGTGGAAGGCGATTGAAATCCCCAGTCTGTTCTTCTTGCCACCATGGAGAATAATGACAAACCATAACATATCCCATTCATCTAACAGCTGAAAGGGTAATGAATTACAGAGATAGTTCAGCCACTCATTATTAAAAGATTACAACATTAAAAATGAAGTGGGTTTTTTTTAAAGGCAAATGATCATGTTTTCATATAATGCAAGTGGAACTATACAATATTATGGATTCCCAGCTATATTGTAAGGGGCAGCTTGTAATAAAGGCCTCAAATTGAATTAGATTTATAGTTAGCACTTCTTTAGCCTGAAACCCAATCCCAGTTCATACTGTTTTACTGTAAATACTGAAAATATCATACTTTTTAAATGGAGTCTCTAGAATTTCTTGCTATTTTTCTCTGATAGCATTATCCATTTTCAGTGAAACTGCAAGTACACAAAGCCAATTTTGCTTAATACCATTCTAGGGTAGGATTAAAAAAAACCCCAACCAACACAAACCCAGAAATCCATCAAAAAAACTCTAAACCACCACCAACAAAAATAAAAATAAAACCACCAAAATCCACCCCCTAACAAACCCAGCCCTAAAAAACCTGCCCCAAACCAGTCTATATTACATGGTGCAAACTATGAAAAACATAACTGAACAAAGTCTCTACATGACGTGCTGGGCTTTTAAGCCATGCATCCCATGGTTCCAAGAGAACTATCAGTCGCTTCGTTTTAGAACAAACCTGTTAGGTTTTAGTACCAAAAAAAAGCTCTTTATCAAACAAGCATCAAGCAAGGCCTTCCATCCAAGGGATCTGGTTACCCATAGACTTTTCAGGTTAATTCAGTGACAGATGAAATATGTACATAACTGAAACTGCTCAGTATGTACTATGGGTAAATGCATGTTTCCACAGGAGAATACTCAATCATTTGACGCAGGACACAGCATCATCTAATATAAAGAGACTTTTTAATATAGAACATCTGCAACCTTTCTATCAGCTCCATCTAAATGTCTACCTAGGGTCAATTAAGAAATACCTCCAAAGTTTGATTCATTACTCTTTCATTTTCCCAAATACATTTCTGCTGTTTGCAGGGTAGGATTTGGGAGGTGGCGAGAGGTGGGAGGAGAGTGGAAGGTCCACAAGAAAAATTAGGTTGTCAGAAAATGTCAATAGTCACAGCAAATCTTCTGTAAATGATTTTTGAAAGTCTGTTTCACTTTATGTACAGCTGAACAATAACAAGCATAATGCCAACTTTCATTTTGGAAACAAGCTGCGAAGGGCATCTGTATATGGACACAAATTGTAACCAGTTAAAACAAAGGAAAATCCCACATTGGGACTTCTATGGGACCGTCCTGGAAGGAGGTATATCCTTGGCTGGCAGGGGCAGAGGAAACCTGGACAGCTACTGCTACAGGGTTCAAAAGAAGGGAATGAAAAGTGATTAGTTTATCCCTAACTATGTCCTTTGTTCAATCATTCACATTACACAGTAGACTTCTTTGCAGTGACTGGGAAGGGCTACTGGGAGATGGATGCACTTCTCTCACCGTCCCTTACCCAGCAGGACAGGGCACTGCTGCCATGGTGAACACAGGGTGGGGCTCCAGTGAGCCAGCCAGGAGAGCGCTGCTGAGGAAGCCCTAAAGTTAGTAAGCTCTTTAAAGAGGACACACTGTGTCAGCTTCACTTTTAACAAACTAAGAGGAATAAAAGAGGGCAAAGATATGCCTCGATTTTCACATTTAGTATTCCCTCTCCACTCGTGGAGAGTTGTCATCATTCTTTCCTACTCACTTTCATCTTATAACCTTTGAGCTGAGTCTGCTGAGTGGCCTTCCTATGAGTGTATCTATTAGCCCATGATATTCGGTTTTACTTCGAGCAGGTTTCTTCCTTTGCTCAGAGCACTCTGAATGCCACAGTAAATCCTACCAGATCCTCATGGGCTGCAGCAGGGCCTTGACTGGCCATCACCATCTGTTCCTCACAGCCATGAGTCAGTGCCTTATCAGAAGCTTATTATTACTACTATATGCATTTTTGGAATCATGAGTTGATTTCACATAAAAGTTCTTGTTAGCTCTGCACCATGTTCTAGAAAAGTCACATGCCAGATTTTTAGAACTAATAGCAGCAATGGCTATACCAAAGAGGTTACATTTCTCAGTTCCATCATGCACACTTTTCATGACGTTAAACCTTAGGTAAAATAATCACTATGGGCCTTTTTCTGAAGAACTATAAAATACCTTTTCTCTTCGCTAGGATGGTACACTTTACTAAGCAAGCAGACTGTAGACGTTACTGGGTGTTTGTTTGGTAAGCAATTTTTCTTTGTTTTTCAGTAATGTCACAAATGGATTTTTTTGGCATCAATTTTCTTGTATTTTCACAATAATCTGTAAGGGATTTAAAACAAAGTGGCTCTTCAGATTAATATCCATCTCAGTCCTTATTAAAAGGGTCTAAAAATGAAAAGTGAGAATAAAATTGCATATTTTTAACCGACCCAATCTTTTTCTTTTCCAGAATTAACCCAATAAGAACATTTGAGTTTTGAAACTTTTGTCTGCACACAGGCAAAATATTGTATGAAAATCTAAAAATTCCCAGGGACAAAAAGCCTGTTTTCTCTCCTAGCCAACAATGACTGCTACACGGTAGAAACAGGACTTTCACAGATCTGCTTCTTCTGGGAATTCTGCCATATATTAAGTACATAAAATTAGTTTCTCCAATTTCTTATTAATTTTAACCCTAAATCCCAGCAAAGGTAATAGACAGAAACCTGGTTTTGGTTCTTTTTTTATGAATTACAAAGGCTAAATTCCATCTGAATTATTGTGTGAAACACAGGTCAAAAGAATGGGATTGTAAAGACGCAGCTCCAAGATTAAATTGCTCTCAGACATCTTTGTATGCCAGTGAGAATAAATGAGTAGCAGAAATATCTGTAAGTTCTTCCTTCCGATCCCGCTGCTCTGCTTTCGTTGGTATTTCTACTGCATTCTCTGCAATCAGGTCTGCTCACTGCACAGTCAATCCCTATTCCTTTCACTTTTGCCATGAAACAGTAAACACTTTTACCCTAAATCTCTCTACTGGCCATGCAAATTTAGTCTAACCACCTGGAATTTTTCTGTTATTTAAATGCACAAATGGCATCTGTGGTAAAGTAAGAGGTTATAAAACCTGCTTGCTACAGTACTTTATCAGCTTTCTTTGTTCTGTGTTTGAGAACTGCTACTGTATATTGACTTTATTAAAGTTTTGTTTTTTCAAGAGCCCAACACAATTATTACAAGCCCAAGTTGCAAAATGGACAGAATACTGAACTGAAACTGCCATACTAAAGGTCTGTAACGATCTTTCTTTGCTCAGCCAAATGGATTGTCATCTGTGTTGATTCAATGCAACTCCTCTGTGCCATTCAATACAATCGATCACAAGATGCTTTTATAGAGCATTTGGTTATCCTTGAAATTTGGTACCCAGGGGTCCTGGAAAATGCCCACAGCTTGAGCTGTTTTTCAGTGAATACCTTTCTCTGTAGCTGATAGTAAAATTGTTTTCTTATCTTGCTCCTAAAATTCCCCATACGAATTCTGAGAAACTCTGTTTAAGCCTCAATGTCTCATTCTTGGTAGCAACATCCACTTGGTAAGTTTAATTAAGTCTCATGGCTTCAATTATCTGTATACAGACACTGTATCAATTTAAGTTGCTTTCCAGCTTGGCTTTTTTTCACTCCTCCCTGATGTTTTATTTTTTGGTCTCACTCTTCTCTTTGGACAGCTTTTGAAACTGGCTCCTTGAGAAAGCTACCAACCAAATTTTTAATTTTTTCATTGTTTCTTTAAGCTCATTTTAAGTCAGTATTTGCAGAGTGAAAACCTCATGCTTCAGTGCTTAATTTACTCCTTTTAGCCTATACTAGCGTGACATTTTATGCAACTAATTTTATATTCTTTCTCCGTCTCTGATCACTGATATATACGAAATTTCCTCTGATTTATATTACAGATTTCCATACCAACCTACATAGTGTGGACTTGTTTTAGGTCTGGAGCTGCTCTGCACGGTGATTATGAAACAGAAACCTAGATGTTCAACATATTTTCCATTTATTTATGTGCAAACTGAAGTTTTACAACACATAAGATTCCTCACAAAGAATCTGCTCAGGTAACGAGAGCCCAAATTCACCAAGGAATTTGTTGTTGTCTACCTGGAACACTAGAATTTTCTATTGAGCTTTAATGATTGTGCAAAGTCATTACAATATTACTACAATAAATATGGTATCAAAGCCAAGAGACACCAATGCTATCACAGGCAAACAGCCTCATGAGAGTGACTTAACCTTTGACCAACAAATTTGATCTGTTACAGGCAATTTGTGTCCCAAGGTACACAGTGAATGGCTGACATACACAAAATAAACAAAGACTGAGAAAGACAATAAACTGACAGCCAAGATCAACAAATGGTCTTGGTGTCCCAGGAAGCCATTAACACAATACTCCGTCAAACATGCTTTTTTCCAGGTGTGGGCTGTTTCAATGTCTTTGAGTGACTATGTGACCTTGAGAAGATGAGGCAGACATAGTGATGTGACAAGACTATTCTACTGTAAAGAAGCTCCTTTTAGCCTACGTAGCCCCTAAGCACCTCCTTATTCCCCTCCCCTAGAGTATTTATAGTGTATTATAGTATGCAAACACGTGAAGCCATCCCCTCCTCTCCTAACTTTTTGCTGTTCTTACAATAGAGACAGAAATAGTTTCTCAAAAAAAGAGACTCAACCTTTTGCTTGATATTCTGGGAACTAATTATACAATACTTTCAAAGATTTATGTGCTAATACACGAATTCCATAAAATACAGGAATAAGGTACCTGGTTAAAATTGCAAAGGTAGAAAATTTTGAGTTTCTGTGTGATGAGTGAATTACACTCACACACATCATCTTTACAGATAACAAACACATTTCCCAGAGGAGTTACCTATGTATTTTAATTTTAACTCCACTGTCACCTTTTATTATGGTGTGAATGAATTGTTTTAATGAAGATCTAGAACAAAGAAGACAGAAGACACATATAATACATCTGTAGTCCACTGCTTTATTGTGCTGGATTGAGGTCTTAACATTCAGGTAAATCTTAACTACTTAGTTATTCTGAACCTCAATCCTCACTTTTTTCCCTACTCTAAAGGAGTTGCTTACTTCTGTTTTTCTCTCTTTTTTTTTTTTTTTTTAAATCTGCCCCAGTGAAAGATTATTTTCTCTGTGCTCCACTTTCAATTCCATACAAGTGCATGGACAGCAGTTTATGGTATAATGTAAGTTTTCCACTGCAGATCTAGGGCCAGTAGTGATCCTTCTTCCCACTATGACAGGAACATCATCTTTCAATTTCTTTAAACTCTAGCCTAAAACCAAAAAAGATTAAACTCATTCTCTCCAATCTGAATATCTCCACAAGACAGAGGAAGCTGGTATTTAAACCAGAATAAATATTAAGGATGAACCAAATAAATACAATATTATTGGAATAGTTTTGTTAGCATACTTTAGACTGTCTAAAACTTGGCGTGTTTCTAATTAGACCACTAGAACACATATTTCATATGAGTGTGGCTTCTTTCCTCCCCTCCACGCATGCAGAAACATGTAACTCTTTGTAAAATACTGAAGTATCTCTAAGACACAGATTTTTAATAGCATTTTCCATGTAGGAGATGCAATAAACTCAAATTCACTTCATTACAGCACTGGGGATAAAGCCAGTTATCCACTCAGAATTAGCAAGTTTGCATTGCCAAATCAGTTCTCCCTACTCAAAGGGTCCAAGAGACTTCACAGGCAAGTCAACAAACTGTGCAGTTTAGAGAGGACCAGCACCACAGGATTTAGAGGTCTCGCAGTGGTCTTACAGAACAGTGTCAGCATTCATACTGCATGTATGTAAATGCAACTTCCACTGTGCAATTACGGAAATTAGCAAACATCTCACATGTAGCAACAGAGCAGCTGACACCACTGCTATAGGCAGAGAGGATTCAAAGCAAATCTATACCTAGAAATTTCTCTTCTTATCTTCCCAAGCCATTTCAGCCCAGAGCTCCTGGAGCTCTGCCTGATCCTGCCTACAGCACCCTCCACTGCTGCAGATGACTGATGGTTTGGGAAGCAACAAATGACAACCAAGCTAAAATAGCCTAAATAGGAATTCATTACAAAAGAAATGAGGCAGAGGTCTTCAGAGATGAAGAGGTACATTAACCTATTGCAGCACATAGAATCATAATAATGCCATTTTAAAGGAAAGAAGTATTTGCTAATTTCTTTTTGATTAACTAAGATTAAGTCGCTCTCTGGTATATGTAAGCACATATAGCCACTAAAATTAATCTGCATCTGTATTGCGGAAATTTTTTCTCAAAAGCAGTGCAGTTTGGTTTTGTGAAATCTTCATTTGGACAAAGTTTTATATAAAAGCTTGTATTTTACTGTGCAGACTGCATCAAACCAAAGAGACAAAAAAAATCAGTAATTTAAAAACCTGTGTTGCTAAGAAAACTAAATGAATGCAAGTGAGCTTCCTTGAGAGTCCTTCCTCACTGTCTGTTAGGGAGGCTGCCTGTTCAGGAGGCTGAACAATCCAAGCACATGTGAATGAAAACAAACACTTCCAAACACAGAAGAGGATATGGAAAGCATATTTGCGGGGGGATGGGGGTGGACACAAAAAGGAAAGCTAACTTCTTTGAATTGTTTATTTCCTCAATCTAATTTTAATTAAAAACAGAACATTAGGATGTCTGTTATACTGAGCTACTGTAATACAGATTTCCACATTAGAGGAGAAAAAGCTAAGCACAAAGATGACAGGGGTAAAATGAACAGAGCCCGACTCATTACTCACTAGGTTTCTTTGGCTAGAAGGAAAATAGCAAACAACAATGGTGGCCTTCTGTCACCAGAAAATAGCTTTACAATTCTATTTACACATTACTACCAACCAATCTGATGATAATCTGGGGTTAGTGTGGGGCCAGGTATTCACTACTTTCAAATAAGGGACAATGAATGGCACAGGAATACAGTTCCTGACTTCAAACCCAATACTGAAGTTAATTGCTAAAGAACTATAGCAGACACTTAGTGGCCTGTATATCTTGTACTACATATACACACATAGAGAATTTTTCACACACAGAGAGGGGCAGTTTATTTCATGTCAGCATTTGGCTAACATTTTATATCTGCCCAGGTTATTTTTGATTCATTTATGCTCCACAACAACATCGAACAAAAGCGGGAAGTTGCGAGAACAGAAAAGGAAAAAGGAGAAGACCTGTTCATTTTCACCCCTAAGAATTATTCTAAGACCTCTAAAGAGCAAGATCAGATTATCTCACATGCACCAGGGCCAAGCCAAGATCCCAGAGATTCAGTTTCACTGAATAAAGGTAGCTAGCAGGGGAAGATTCTTTAAATGTAAATATTTCTGTGAGGGGAGCACTCACTAGCATAATTAACTGCTATGGTAAATGCCAAGCAGCACTGTGACTACTGAGAAATCAGAGCAGTTGCTCCTCATGACAAAGTGCAGAGTAGAATTAACACACAC
Organism: Atrichornis clamosus; assembly: GCA_013400975.1. Classification (NCBI taxonomy): domain Eukaryota; kingdom Metazoa; phylum Chordata; class Aves; order Passeriformes; family Menuridae; genus Atrichornis; species Atrichornis clamosus. The sequence continues at coordinate 149,773 of WBMZ01008987.1, forward strand.
AGAGGGCAGAGCCCAAACTAAGGAACTCTGCTGGGCTTGTTACTGAAGGCTCTGCATAAACTTGGTGGCAACCAGGACAAGAGAGAGTTCAGGGTGCAGAGCAGGGCAGAGAGAGGAGGAGAAGGTACCAAAAGCAAAAACCTGGTGAGTAACAAGCATTGTCAAGGATGAAGGGCTGAAGGTGATAGGAACACCAGTTAACTGCTAAGTTAACAGCAGAATGAGCTGGAACTGCTGGGTAAGGATCAACCCTGCACCTTCGCATTTGCATCCAAACAAATGAGGAGAGGCAGAGGTGAACGGGACACAGCCAAACGTGGTGCAGAGCAGGAAGCTGTAAAGAGCTGTTCTTACTAGTGTTGGACAGAGATGGAAAGCAGGAGCTGGGGTAGAAAGGATATAAAGCCTTACGCATCACTCATTTAGCCTTGCCAGTGCTCACACAGGTGGTGGAAGTTTTGCAGCAGAGACAACCCTCAGGGAAGCTGACGGGCTGTGTAAAACACTTTGTGCCCAGACCGGCTGTGACACGCTGCAGCAGCAAGCGTGCTGCCGACACTGGCCGGCTCTAAGCACGTTACCACACCAGGACCCAGCAGTGTGATCCACAAGACAGACCGATACAACCTGGAAGCTACAGGAGTCCAAGCAGAAAGGAAAGAAACTTTTGTGTGGTCAGGTCTTCAGTGTGCTGTGTAGTAAGTGAGCAAACTTTAGACACTGCCACACTGAGCAGATTTAAGGTTCATGAAAAGAAAGATTACATCCCATATCGAGGCTTTTGTGAAAGGGGGAAGATGCTGCTAGTCTTCATGATGACAGAGTAAGGACACAAAGATGAATAATCTGCAGAGAAAAAACCAGTTTGCCCAAGTTAAATTTGAAATGACAAATTTTGTTCTAGCGAGACAATATAAAATCAGGATAAAAGATAGAAAGCCATCCATAGTTCTGAGGCATTATATTCCAAAACACATTTCTGAATGAGGTCAGAGTGTCTGTAGCTAGGAGGTAGTACAGGGAGCAGAGGGGAACCCCAGCTTGGCACCACATTCACTGGCAGGAGCAACAATGGGTATGGGTGAGCAACCCAGCACTCTCTGCAAGCAGTGTAGTGTCTCTACAGTGCAACAGCAGAAGGTTGAGCCTGCAAACCAGGACAGGTTTGCTTTGTATTTTTCTTCCAAGGAGAGAACTGAGCAAATAATGCTAAAGATGGATGGGAAGGCAAGCAATAATGAAATGCTATGTGGAAATAAGACACTGGGCAACAGGAGATGAACAAATGGGAAGAATCGGAATCATTGGGGAAAAAGTAAAAGGAAAGACAGTAAGTAATTCTCAGAGAGAAAGGCAAGAAAACTAGAGATAGAGGAAAATTGGTTTGAAGAAAATCATATGCAAACTTACTACTTTTTAATTTTATTAAGAATAAAATGATTTGTCTGCTATACTGTTACAGGAATAGCCAGACTAGTTTTTACATGTATTTAATAAGTTTTAGCTGAACAATAGTAATATGAAGTAGGGAAATGTTATTTTTATTTTTTACCAGCACAGAGGATAACTCTTGTGTAAAAACTGTGGTTCAGAGCAGCAGAGTTAACCAGTGATTCCCACGAAATCAGTAGCAGAGCAGGCATTTGAAACTAAGCCTCTATCAGAGTTTCTTCTAAACCTTTTCGTGTCTAACCCCAAAGCTAAAACTTTTCCTATCTCCTAAACCATCTCTTCTTCATTTTCCTTCAAAAATCCCTTGTGAAAAAAAAGAGGGAAGAAAGAGACAGAGTGGTTCAAGGGGTCAGTTTTTTTCTGAAGCTAGCATACTTCATATGCTCTGAAATTGTGACTACCCCAAAAGGAGCTTTGTTCCTTTTATATGTCAGCAAAACAAAAGGTCAGCCTATTGAAATATTGGCCAGGTCTGACTTTCTTCTATTAATAACAAGTAGAGACACATTTTTTAAAGTAATAGTTAAATAAATGACCACATGTCTGCAATCATTTCAACTTAAAATGTCAACTGGATTTGAGATGCCATGTGCATTTAATCAATGACTCTGCACGATAATATAAATATTACTTTGGTTTGACTGTGTTGTGTGGCATAAATCATAATTCAGTGAGATGAGTACATTTAATTTTCTCTACAGATGGTTGTTAATGGCAATACCTATTAAACCGGCACCTGCCAGCACTCTGTAGTTAAAGAATCTGTCAGGAGTCCCCTTCTGAATCATTTCTCTGTTAATTGTTGTCTCTCCCCCTAGCCCCTCCATTTACCAAGTTCATGTTACAAGAACTGCTGAATCAGAAAATTAGCAAAAACCTGTTTTTTATTTTGGCCTCAAGGTAGAACTTACACTTCGCACTGTATTCCTGAGCAAAGTATGTATTTATTGGATAAGGCTCAGGAAGCCTTAATTTAAATTCTAGTGGGCATGACTTTAAATCCTCAAGGACCTTTAACCATAATGCATCTGTACTCCCCACAGAAATACTCTGTGTACTACAATTTATACAGAAAACATGGAACTTTTATCCTCAGCTAGATTTTAGGAGGATTTTAGAGCAAGTAAGAGCCACAGTGAATGAAGGACAAACACAGTGCTGCAGTGTTCAGTATTCCTCAAGAATACACTTTGCTTTCTAGGACTTCCTGCAGAAGGCATTTCTTGGGAGAGACAGACACTTTGAAGAAATAAGCTCCAGAAAATACCTGAATTTTATTTTAAGCAGGTGTGGCAAGCGCAGAGGCCAATATTAAATAAGCAAGTATCCATCTAAGTAGAATTTAGTGCACAAAGTTAATCGTTACAGACAAAGCACACTTCTGGTTGGTTGTTTTTTTTTTTTTGCTTAGTAATGGCTTGAATAATGATTTTTCAACTTGAAGTGAGCATGCAAGTATTTCACAAAAAGCATGCTCCTTGCAAACAGTTTGTAATTTTGAGTCCTTTTGAATAGTCAGAGGGAACTTTCTGCTCTGATCTGTTAAGTAAATATAAATCTTGTTATCTGAGTTCAGTAATGAGAGTGAGGGGTCTATTCTTCACTGCACTTGCATACATCTAACGTTAATGAGATTTATGCATGCATATTAAGGGGAGAACAGATGCTTAATTAAACAAATCAGCCTTTAGTAGGCAGTCCGCATGATCATTTTTAGTACAAAACCCCCTTATTTTCTCTGTTCTAGTCTGACTATGAATGCAGGCAAGGAGGAATTAATATGGTGGAGAAAAAGAAGAAGTCACACATGTAAAATGAAATGTTTGTTTCGTTTTTTTAGTTTAAAATACTTGACAAATTCGAGGTACATTAAATTGACTAGGTATATCCTCTCTCTCATGTTCTTATGCTCTGTGAAGGAAAGTGGAGTTTTATTTACTAATTTACCTAAATGAAAAGTGGGAATTTTATTATGCACAAGGAAATTAAGGCCTCTAAGTAACTCATCTGCCTCATTAACTGATGCTGTCTATCAAATACACATGATCCATCTCAGATAATTTTGCAACTGAGGACAAAATAATCTAAAATAACTTTAGCCTAATTAAAACAATTTAATCTAGTATTGGGGTTTTTTAAATCTATCCTCGTCCATATTGATTTCCAGCATATACACACATAAATACATTAAAAAGTTATACACTGCCTCTCTCCAACAAGTCACATCTTTATTATTTGTTCCTTCTTCATTACATTGCTACCTTTTCTTCCACAACATTCAACTTCTAAGGGCAACACAGAGTAGGAAAAAAAAAAAATCTCTCCATAAGTTATCATAGTGCCATACTTAATGGAAGTCAATATCTGTATATTATTCTATCTACTCTGCAATACCATTACAGGCTCAACAGTGCTGGTTGTAAAAAGTATCATTCTGAGCACAAGGCCTATAATAGTAGTAATGAAAAAAGGGTCATTTCTGTCTTCCAACTAGAATGAAAAATTAAAATCACTAAGGCACTTAGCTCAAAGGAAAATTGGCAAATTAAAGGGACAAAAAATAAAATATTCATGGCTCATATTGTGAAATGGAAAGTAAATAATTTAAGATGAACTATTATGTGGGAAACTGCAGTCTTTCTGAAGAGGAAAAAGCAAATCTAACTAATACACACATATATATTCCTGCTTCCTGGGCTTGCAGTTATATGTATATGTGCACAAATATGCAAGTCATGGTTGATATGCAATAATGGTGGGAAATAGACATTTTCTCACCTATACTAATTTTAAAAATATTTTCTAGTCAAACAGTTAAGTTGACAAGCGCTACTTTATATGAAGAAGGTTGGTTGTTTTTTCCTTCCTGAATCCAGCCTAGAAATGAACTCTTTACTCTGACTCACCCATTACATACTTCTCTTAGATTTTTATACCACAAAAAAGAATTATGACTTCAGCCTCTTGGTCTCTGCCTGGGGAGCTACCTATTAAAATGCCATTGGTGTGGCTGCAGTCCATTAGCTATCTTACCTTCATACCCATAAAGCTGAAAGGGCTGCCCAGAATTTTTACAATCACTATCTGGAAAAGGTAGTGAGAGAACCATAGACTTATGTTTATTATTCTCCAGCACTGTAACAACTGCTATGGGATTAGGACAAAGAACTGCACTGCACAGCAGAGGTCTCATTCCCCTGGTGATTTAAAGGTTCAGTCTTCTGCCAACTTAATTTAGAAACACTAAGCCTATCTTTGTTAGGAGAGAATATTTTGATAGCATTTCAAAGTATGGCAATTAAGTAACTATAGATCACAAATTTAAAATCTGGAGTTCATCACCCAGCAAACCAAGGAATAATTTTTTTTATTTATTAACCTCTTGATTCGATCAGCGTTACATTCCCGGTGCTAAGTGATAACACATTTTGCATTAGTGTTTAGCATCAGGGATTTCTAACACCCTGCACCAATGGGTTAATAAACCCTTCCAAACAGCCTACAGAGCCCACCTCCCAAAGCTTTTGACAGTTCTAAACCAATGACATTACACACTACCTTTATTCAAAGGCACAAATACGCTGTTTCACTATAGCGTTTCTCCTGAAAATACCGAACACCTTCAAAAAGAAGTACAGGGAAGCTCATTTGAGATCCAGCAACCTTCTAAGACTCGTCGTGCTCTGAAAGAATCAGTCAGCTCAATGTGAGAAAAGGGCATTGTGAAATCTTGCTGCTCTTATGTATCTGCACAGAACTCAGTATTCTTTCTGTTCTGAAAAAGATTCAGTATAGACGCTAGACACTAGCTGAGACTGAAGGATACATTCAGTCACAGCTCCAGTAATGAAAGTATTTAATGTAGTTTTCCTGATATACAATACCAATTTACTGTTCTGTTGTCTAGTGGTGTATTACTAGTGAATAATGATGGCACAATGTGCTGGAAAATATCAAGAAGTAAAATATAATGCTCCTTGGTCAATGTTACACAAAAAGAATTAACAGAGTCAACTTCAGTTGTTCTCTGGGCAGCACACACACACCTTCAGAAGTAAGGCAGGCAATATATGCATCAGAACCAACCAACCAAGGAAACAAAACACTGTGCAGTTGGCACCACAGTAAAATAGTACTTTGGATTATAGAAACTTTAACTAGGGTCATCTGCATTTCAAATCTCCAGTACATTAACCTACTTTGCCCAAATGCCAGAGTCATTAATAAGCTGCAGCCAAGAGTTTCAGTTAATATTGGGTGAAAAAACAGGACTTTTAAAAAAACAATGATTACAAAAATAAAAGCATGATTTCTTGATGGTCTCCCTGAATCACAGTCACCTAAATAAAGCTTCAATCAAGGAAAAGCTTAGCAGGAAAGCAATCATTCTTCTTTTTGTATGTGTAAAAAAAGACCAGGAACTACAAGTAAATAGCAGCTGAGCAACAGATGAGGCACTAAGTGAAATCTGTTAGCAACTGCTAACAGCTTTGCTATTTTCTGTTGTTAAATTAAAAAAAAAAGGCAAAAAACCAATGCAGTAGCAATTCCAATATGTTCAAAACTCTCAGATGCAAAAGACTAAAGCTCAACGATTCTTGTACTACAGATAAACACTTGGATTTGGTTTTAATATCTTGAAATGCTTTGTTATTGATTGTAAGGCAGAAACCAGTCAATTCACATGGCCATACTATCAAGGTAAAACTTGTTACAGCTCTATGTGTGACCCAGCAAGTACAGCACAAAAATCCCACTGTAGACAAGTGTGAGATTTCCAGCAGCTGTTTTAGCCTCAAATTCTACTTTCTTTTGTCCTTTACACCTGACCCCACGTCATTCACCAGAAAGTGCATGTGTCTTAATTAGCAGAGCTTTCTGGCAAGATGACCCTCTTTCATTGTCCTTCTGGTCCTGGAGCTTTCACCACAGATGCTCAATTCCTACTTCTCTCCAAGCCATTTTTGACATGGGTTCAGCAAGTCTGTTTTTCTGTTTGGATGCATCTCACAGCACAGCAGAACTACGCAGGCACAGCTGAAATAGCTCTGAACAAAGCTGCCCACAAAGTACAAACAGTATGAACATACCAGAGTGGGGGTTCCAGCTCCCAGTAGGATCAATTAGTCACATGGCTGCAGTCACCAGACTAGTTGAAAAACTTCATGACATTGCCTGGTCCCAGGTATACACATCCTCTTCCCACTCCTGCCACTCGCTTTCATAACTTCTTTTCCCTTGGCTCTTTCTCTCCTGCCAGTCAAACCAGGGCTCTGCTCCGTGCTCCTCCTTTTGGTGGTCTCACACATGGGGGATCACAGCACAACCATTACCATACCTACAAAAGGCACACTACAGATTTCCTTACCCATCAAGCTTTCTGCTCCAGTACAGTGGCTACATTTCTAATTTCCCTAGGGGGCAGGTTCCCTTTTCAATTTAAATTCATCACGTCAAAAACTGAGCTTCTCTCAGTTTCTAAATACTTTACTTCTTTCTCTGAAGCCACCAAGAATTAGTAACCACCTTGTCTGCTGCAGAAGCTCACAACTTTTGTCATCTTAAACTTCTCTCTTTCCTTCCACAGATGTTCTACCAATAAAACATGCCAGTTTCATTCCCAAAACGTCATAAAAAAATCTGGATGTTTCTTTCCATCCGTGTTGCTAAAATACTTATCATTCAAATCTTCTTACTGCATTCTCCTCCTCCCCATCCCTCCTGACACTCCTCACCCTTCACAGCAGTACAAGACTCCAGTTTGAAAAAATACCTCTTGAATCTAATATTTAGTTGGTATTTGACCTGTTCTAAATTCCACCATGAGTTTCCTATTAAATCTTTTTAAAACATTCAGATCAATTGGGTTTGTTTTTCATGTCATACACAGCAGTTTCTAACTGAAAAAATACCAGCCTGGATTTGCTCATCTTGCCCAGGATATAAGGTTCCCAATAGTTTTGTAAACTCACACTGTTTTCTCTTGTTCAATCTTTACAGGTCTGCACCCTTCTTTCACTTCTATCACAGCTGGGATTTCCTAGGACTCTCACCTTTTCAGGAAGGCATTTTTTTTCAAGAACAGTTTTATAAATTCTGGAAAGAAACACTGACAAGGATACAGAACCTCTAAAAACCTCCCAGCTGAACTGTCAGTTCTTACCCACTCCTCCTTCTCGGTTTATTACAACATGTTGCTTCCATCTTTGTTGTTTGGTAGAGATTTTCAGTGGTGTGAGATAGAAATTCCCATTCTGTGCTGCCGTATAGATAAATATTATTAACAATTACTGCCTGCTAGGAAGAATATCAATTTGAACCAAAGACAAGGTAATGGAAAGAGCAGATGTATAAACCTTGTGTACTACCAAAATGTGGAATATATTCGGAAAAGGGGAATCACTACAAACGGTAACCTATTGTTCCCAGCTTTGCATATTGACTATTGTCAGAGTTTCTGCCAACTACAATAGCTTGTTTTGGATTCTGACAACATCCCATGTTCTTTCTGGCTCAGGCATCAATACCTCCGTAAGACTTTGCAATTCAAACTTTGAACGTGCCATGTATCTGTGATACATGAAACAATACTTATCCTTTCGTCAGACTTCTGTGCCACTCCCCTCCTCTTCCCTGCTCATGTCAGAGAGTTAAAAAGAAGAATAAAAATAGACATAAAGCTTAAGATACACAAGAGAGTTTTACAAGTCACTCTCCTAAATATTCAGGGTTTTGACTACTGTTCCATGTTAAGCCCTATTTCTTTAAACAGTATGAACACAAGTGCACGTGCAATGCACAGGTGTGTGTGTACATGCCTGCTCAGTATTCCTGAAGAGTCTCATTTGAAAGCAAACTGGTATAGCCAGGCACCTTCATCTAACAAACACTAACAACTGTTGAAATCATGCAAATCTGGCACGTAGGCATGCCTGTATATTTTTGACAGTATCTCCACAGTGTTCAAAAGCTGACAGGACAATTTTGAGAGGGTCTCTATTGCTGATACATGGAAGAAAGTCAGCTAAAACCTTCCATGCTAATGTAACACAATTAATTTTACTCCAGAGGACATAGCAACAGAAAATTACAATACAAGTTCATATATTACTGTCCTAATGAAGATCATAATCAGTGAATGACAGCTGAATTTCTTAGATTACTAGTTTAATGTATCCTACCAAAGCAACGATTGTGGCTTTCGTACGTCTCTAGGTATACAGCATGCCAAGAAATGCCAGTAGCCTCATAAAGCTGACATTAAGTGTTCAGTGCCACAAGTAACCACATGGTCCTTCCGTCTAACCTCCTCCAGGTGACCATTAAATTTCATCACATACCTTGTATCAAATGCAAAGACCTACTTAAATGGAAACAAACCCTCAACAGAGTCAACAGGTACCAGAAGCAAGGGTGATAGCACCCAGAGTGCCTACAGCACTGAAGCTTCCAGCACTAGGAAGGAAACAGCTAGAAGAACCCTGATGATTCCAGAGTATGCAGAGCCACAGAACAAATAACCACAGAAGGAATCCAAACACTGGGCAGGGAGGACAGTGAGCTTTTGTTCACTGCAGGTAATGGCTGAGGCCACGAAGCAAAGGTTTTATCATAGCTGGTGGTTTTCAGTAACTGCAGATGTTAGCGGACTTTTTACAGGAACACAAGGAATTCTGCTCTCCCTGCAGCTTACGAGGGAAGCAGATAAGCAAGGGAAGAGAAGGCCAAGGTCTGAGTGTGGGAGCGGGTCTTGTATTACTCAGAAATATTCCCCACAAATCCTTCCCCACCAATACATGCTTGTTTTTTAGCCTGAAACCTTGAATCTTTTCTGACATATGGGAATGCATTTCAAAGGCACAAAAAGACATTTTGTCTGCCAAATGTCTTCTGCCGCAATTACAAGTTTGGTGTAAAAGTATAAACTGCTTTCTTTTTCAATAACATAAACATTATTTGAGTCCAAGTGAAATAATTTTTCCACGACTTTATGAGAACATTGGTTGCTTCCTATCTTATAATGAGAATGGGTGGCTGGTTTACTTTATAAAATGCCATACCTCAACATGACACCAAAGCCTTTCTTCTTTTTCTTTTCTGGATCTTCATTTTCTTCCTTCCTTTTCTTCTCTTTGATTTTAGATTTACCCTTTTTCTTCTCTTTCTCTCTATTTTTTTTGTCCTTTTTTGCTTTGGTTTCTGCATCTTCTATTTCAGGGTTCCCTGGAGGGGCAGATTCCACATTCTGAGCCTCCTGACCACAGTGAGAGCTCTTATCAGAGCCACCATCTGCACAGAATGAAAAAGAAGCAGTGAGGATGGCTACGGGCCACTGAAATGCAAACATGTGAAATACAGCATGAGTGTCTACAAAGTGCTCAAATGACTCACAACACTTACTCATTTAATTGAATGATTTGAACAGCAGACTAAACAGATCTAGTGGATTCAAACAGTTTTGTACCGTAAATTAAACACAGAGGTATGTTATAGAATTGTTTTCTAGTTATTATTCCTGATATAAAAATCCTGACCCTGGTAAAGCACTATTCTATTTGAAATCTAAGTTCTTAACCTCCATCCAGCTCAAGAAATGGGATGCAAACACTGAGAGCTTACTTCAACAAGAGATTCTGGTGACTGACATAACCAATCTATGTAACAAAATGACTTCATTCACTCCCTAGAATCTTTCTATTTTAATAGCTGAACAAGAAACAGATAAAATGTTCTGTCTGGTTGGAGGAAAGCTGTGCTGTTTCTATTTGGAAGGCTCAGGATCCAAGCACAGTTTTATGCTCCATGCTAAAGGAGATGTATTTCCAGACTGGGGTTTATAAAACCCATGGTGACAGAATGAGCAGCAGGGTGCTATCAATACACTCTGCCTTATCTACAACATGAAACAAATTTCCTGGTTGGAAAAGGGGGAATTGTAAAACAAGAGAGATAATTTTTAATGTAATCTGAAGAAAGCAGCTGCTTCTTGAAGTTGAAAAATGTAATTATTTAAGGATTGAGTTCTAAATCCTTCAACCCACCCCTGCCCCAAAGGAGATCAGTGAAAGACTTTACACTAAACCCAGTCAAGGTTGGATGGGGTACTGCAGAGACAGCTCTATTCAGTGGAAGATGTGAACAGCTTTTAAAGTGTGATCAGCTTCAACTGGACTAAATCACTTGCTCATGGTGCTTTATTGAGCTGGCCCTCAGCAGTGCTAAGTGAAGGTGGCTCTCTCAATAAGTGCCATTAGCAACATACCCTCTTCTCCATCCTCAGGTCCATCATAAGACTTGTCAATGGCAGCTCGGAAACTCTCATTACATCCCCGACCCCGCACCACGTGAGGCCTGGGTCTGTGAAAAGGGAGTTCATTCTTCCTGACTTCAGCCACAGCAGTCTGAAGACTCTCAAGAGAACTGGACTTCTTTAATCCCAGAGTAGGACCAAAATCTTTGCCAGAAGAGTCTGGAAAACAATGAGTTAAGCTTTTATACCAAAAACACACAGAGAAATTAAACTAGTCACATACATTTAATTGTGTACTTTATTACTTGGGGCCTTTGAAATAGTATGCAATCAATGTAATTTGTTCTAAAAATAACATCAAGTTAAACCTAGTTCAGCAGATATCCCCATTCAGACTTGGAGGGAATGGCACATAATTTACAGACCTGACAAAGAGATGGGCAAGAGCTGGCTCGCTCTGTGCCACTGCAAAGCCCACACCAGTGATAAGAATGGGGCTGCTTCTTCCCCCTTTGCCAGCAATGTCCAACTGGACACTGCTAACAGTCTCAAGGAGAGCGTTATCTTTAGACTCACAAAAACAAACACTGCTGCACAAGAAGAGTTTTGCTTTTCAGAATGAGCCAGGTCGTATTAATGATTGATATTTTCAAACACATTTCTCCTGTGACAAGATATATTATTAGTTCTCTCAAGGTTTTATCCAACCTTTTCCTTCAAGCTGAAACTGGTGCTATGATACCAACACGCACAGCAGGTTTTTCAAGAAACAAGCAAAGTATAACAATATAAATGGTGCTGCTGACTCTTTCCTTGTTTATAGCATAAGAAAGCACTTCATAGAAAAATAGAGCAAATACCAAGTCTCCTAAACCTTCCCTCTCTTTGAATGCTTGACTATCTGACCTTAGAAAGGCTTTCCTTTGTGGCAGCATTTATGCTAATTAGTATTAGTAAAATGATAGTGGAATAAGTAAAGAACAAAATTCAATGAATACATGCACTCCAATCAGTGAAGAAATTCACAGCTTAATTTAAAAGCCTTTGTAGCATCTACTTAGTTTTTATATGGCAGAACAGTAAATGTGTCATAGAAACAGAGGAAGAGACTTTGCCTTGCAATATGCCTTCTGTCTTTGAGAACTCAAGTGCTTTTGCTTTCAAATTTTAAGTAATACTAACACAAGCAACAGAAGAACATAACAGAAGCCCTTTACCTACACGTCCATACTGTCATGCCTGAAAGGATTCAAGGGTCACAGAAAAGATAGATATTTTAGATATACACTGTGATTTTAGCAATTCTAGAGTGCAGGTAATTCTGAACAGCATGATCAGTGAATTCTTAAAAGCAAAAAAGCTAAGAATTGGCACTAAATAGTGACTTGTCAATAGTGCCTACTAAAGCAATTTACACTTCCATTACCTGTAGACTGATGCATTGCTGAAAACAAGTGGGAGATTGGGGGTGCGTGTGGAGACAAACAGATTTAAGGGAAGCCTGGCTGCCCCATCACACAGTGCACCCTTCTTCTGTTCACTAACTGCCATTCTGGAGACTACCATTACTGACAAATTAGCAAGTGCTAAAACAGAGTTAGAGATGACCTGCACACAACATAAAGGTGCTTAAAATCACGAAAAACTTGTGCGTCAGTAAGTGGCACTGTGGTGCCTATCTCAGGCTGAGGGTGTGAAAGACAGCAAAGTGAAAGCCACTGATCATCAGAGAGAAAGCTCTTCCATTTTTCAGTCAGCAGCCAGCCTTGGTGGACTGTTTGGCAGGAGACAGGGCACAGCAGCCCACTGGCAGGGCTGCTGGCCCAGGGCAACCCAGCACTAAGCCAGGCTGGGCTGCAAACCAAGGGCTGCCCTGGGAGGAGGACGAAGGCTGCCAGGGGCTACAGCTCTTCGTGCTCTGCCGGCACCCAGTACACTGTGGGCTGAGACTCCACGGAGGAGTATCCACTGGGAATGGCTTCAAGGTGACTACAGCGTCTGCAAGGAAGTGCTGGGCATGTCCCTGCCTCCAGCGGGGCCCAGGTGGGTCCCGGGCTCGGGAAGGTCCTGCAGCCGGTGCCGACTCCAGGCTGCTGCTGCTGCAGCTCCTGACCGGCTGAACGAGCACAAAGGTGTTCACACACATCCCAGTGCAAGCTCTACTACACTCAATTACTGCCCTAAGCTCAAGCACCCGAAAAAAAGTCTCAAGTTAAATGCTGGTTACCGCCTGTTTAATATACAGCTGAGCCAGTTACTCAGACTGGAAGACTGCCCTTAACGTATGAAGGCCATTCCTAAGAAAATCCAGGTCAGCACCTGAAGTCTGGAGTGACACTCACACAGTACATATAACAGACAGCAAGCTGTCTGCTCAGCCTCCCCACACACACTGTGACTGGGTCCTTAGACACCCAGGCACACTATGAGGTGTCCTCATTTACTCAAATTCGTACTGACAACCCTAACACACAGATTAGTATTAAGCATGTAGTCGACCTGTGAGAACTTAATATGTTTTACAATTCAGCTTTTATTTCTTTATTTTCTTTCACAGTAAGGCTGCAGCTATGACATATTAAAGCATAGCTAAAGATAAAGGAACTGAGGAGGTTCCCTAAGCAGGGAGATCTGCCCCTTGCTTTCTCAGCCAGCATCTATTACTGGATGCTTTGCAGAGAAATGCACAAGACTCCATAATGGTCACGTACCACATCCCAACTTGGGAAATTTCCTTCTCCTGCCCACCCCAGTACCTTTGTCATTTCTGCAGACCTTTAGAACTGTTGTGACTGAAAACATGAGTTTTTTCTTCATGGGTAAAAAATCCTCCAAACTAACAAACAACCAACCAAAACCCCACTCATCTTTTACAGGTATAAACAAGCATTTCTGGGGATACATGGTGTGTGTTTGTATCTAGCCTTACTCAGACTTTGAATACAAAACCATAGTTTGGCAACGAGAAGTTCAGTTGCTCACTGTGTAGAAATGTTTATTTTTATGGATTTTAAATTCTTGGGCTCTCCTTTTACTGCTTCTTGTATTACAATGATAAAAAGCCAACTGAAGCATTCGTTTTATTGTTTTCATTACTTCATGCATCTTTACTGAACTTACAAGAGAAAACAACAACTGACATCACTACCTGCCTATGACTGGCTGAACCAAAATTTCTGATTCTTAGATGTTATCTGTAAGTGATCATCCTTTAACTGAAAGATGGTATTACACATACCTTAATTTTCTGCTCAAAGCCAACATGGCTAACACAGATTTTTTTTTTTTTCCCTAATGTACCAGTAAAAGTAAACCTGCTTTCTGTTCTTTCATTACAATTATTACTAGTCAGACCTTTCCAAGATTATCTTTTTCCTACATCTGCACATTCCTTTCCTTTTTTATAGCCCAGCTGAAGGAAATCTGCCAAAAGCAAGATGTCAGTCATGAAAATCAAAGGGGAACAAATGACACAGCATTGTGGGCAACGCAAGGCACCCTGAAGGCACATGCAGAGAGAGTTGAAATGAAGAAAAATCATAAATGACTGCCACTCTATATGAAATACAACTCCCAAGTCACCCTAAAAAGTAAACATTATATATATTAGCTTTATTTTTTAGATAATGTTTCTTTTTGAAAATCAAAACTACAGGAATATGCCTAAAGGAGACTAGTTAGAGAAACATATTTGTGTGAGCTAGACTAACTTACTATTTACATTTTGAAAGATACAGTGAGGTAAAAAACACCTATAAAGGAAACAAGAAGGGAGAGCATCACTGAGACTGGTAAAATAGAATAAACACGAAGTTGTAACAAATCATAAATAATTTGGCTCTGTTTTTACCAGTGCCCTAAACACACACATTCCTGGTTCCTATTGCATTGCACATGGTGGAGGTTCATGTGGTATTAGGGAAGAGAAAAAGATTATGAAAACAATGACTGTTCTATCCTATGGCTACTAGGATGCTGGAGAGAACACGTGAGTGCTTTCAGCAGGCAAACAATTATTTGATCATGAAGCACAAATGGTGATTTCTTTAGTGTTACTCAGGAGTGAGATATGCCAACAGCTTCTAAGAAAGCAGGTACAGTTCAGTGCCTGTTCTGCTTTGGACACACTCCTTGAGTAACATTCACAGCACCCAACTTGGGCTCACTGAACTCAGGCCTACCCCAACCTCACTGATCCAGCTGCTCACTACAAGAGTGCAACATCATCTGGTGACTTAAATTACTTCATGTTCCATTCTTTCTGAACCATTTTGTTTAATGTAGTTTCATTTATTTCTGGTAGGATTCACAGTATGCACAACTACAAAGGAATTTTCCTCTCACTTATATTTTTATATTCAGATACTTCTTCAATCATCAACCAATTCAATGCAGAGAATGATTTAGGAAAGGGGAATCTGCAAGTCATTACATCTTTTAGTTTGTGATTTTCAAATGAAGAGCTTTAATACAATATTTTTGTAGAAAAACTTTAGAACACACTGTAGCCTTTTCTTTAACCTTGGTTTATACAAGTAGCATACAAAAGATTACGAAGGGCTTGATAAATAGCAAGAGAAGAATCACTATCTTGCACTCACATATTAAAGACAACATATATAGTTTGCTCATTCTATATCTCAATCCAAGCACTCCAAATTAGAAGCAGAAATATTGAACACAAAACAACCCCACAACTCAAAAAATCTAATAAAGAGAAATCAAAGCATTGGAGAATTTAACAAGTTCTCTGATTATAAGAGACAGCAACAGCCTTCAGATTTACAGATATTTCAATCTATTTTACTACATATAATGATTGCAATTTAGGCCACATTTGCACAAACTGCAATTTCAGCTATGAATAATGACAGTTCACAATTTGGGGCACAGAAGGTACGCCGAGCTTTCGCCAGCTGAAGAGGAATTGCTTGGAATAAGGTAGACATCAGGCAAGACGTGAAAATGCACTACTGTCATCTTAGAAACATGTGCTGGCGTTGCTGTTTTCTGTAGCCTTATCACTATCAAACAATAATACTGCAATGAAACGTGGTAGTATTTCAAAAAGAATATGTACAGCATTAAACATCTCAAAAATGCTAACAAGTTTCACAGTGCAACAATATTATAGCTAAGAATTAGAAGCAAAGGCAGTGGTTCAAGCGAAAACCTCAGCGAAGGAGCACATGCATTTCCCAGGTTAGTGCTGAGTGTTGGACAAAATGCAGCCAAGCCTGTCCTTGCATAAAAACCCTCTGATCTTATCTGCTGAAATAATGTTTTCTTCATTTGGTTACAAAAGTCTACCCTCTCACATAGCCTTCCACTTCACAGTATAGCTCTGCATCCAGTGAAGTTTTCCTAGGCATCCAAATCCCTACTTCTCCAGCAGACTAGTGTTCTCCCTCCAGCTGGTGCAAACTGAAGCACTTGCCCTCCAAACAGGTCCCAGTATAAATCAAGCTACTTCTACTGTACAAAGCAGGAGCTTTCTCCTAAAGGATATTTACATATAACTTGACTTTAGATATAGCTGTTACAACCTGCTAGAGGAAAACTGCAATAGGAGAAGCAATGCAGACAGGAAAAAGTCCAGTTTCTAGAAAACAGGATTCTCCAGTGATTTCAGGCACCTTGTAAATTGATCAGTCTGGAACTGAGTAGTAGCAAAAAAATTCCAGTGCTCTGTGATTGCTTTATTTCTACCTCCACACCCGCCCTCTGAAAAGGTCAAACATTTAAATCCAGCTTTAAAAGATTGGGAGGGAAATGTGACACTTTCTGAGACTAATTGATATAAATTATGCTTCTCAAACTAAACCAACATTTTTTTTCCCAGGCCAAAGTTTAACATGAACTAAAGAGTCCCTGCACTAATATTTAAACAAAGTCATTTCTAATGGTATAAAGCTAACATCGAGAACAATACTTTTGATCTGTGGGACAGATAGGGAAACTTCTTCAGCACCAGAACAGAAGAAAGCAAGCCAAAACTTATGTCAAATTAATGGGTATGATCTATTTTGTTAAGCCTTAAGCCTACTTTGAAATACGGTCCTGAATTATTACTCAATCTTAGCCATCAAGCTTGAAATAATATGTTTAAAATTTACTAATTTAAATTAGAAGCAACAAATCGAAATGATGCAAAAAATTCATATTAAGCTTTGTGTTTCCTTCACTAATGCAAAGCTTTTTTGAGTTCTTTACATGTGAATGCAGAAAGAAATTATCTTGTAAAAATCATATTATGTGTAATTTTTTTCTTTTTCAAAGAGTGGTATGTCGTTTTATGCATCAAGTTTTGGCCTGGGCACATTTTTATAAATACTTATATAAGCTCCATGTTAAAGATTGCTTTAAGTATTGTTTGGGGATTAATTTAGGCTACTAAAACAACAAGGAAAATTATCATAGCCAAAAAAAAAAAAAAAAAAGCCAAGGCAGCAAAGGAAAATACCTTTCAATATCAGCAATTTAACTTGCAATTAAAAAATAAATCTTCCTTATCTGTGAACATTAAGACTAAGAACAGAGAGATTTTTAACAAAATAACCAGGAAAAGGATAGCTTTTGCTAGTAAGGGCATTGCTTTTGTACACCTGCCCACACTCTGATCAGTGAATCCTACATGCTTGAGATATTTATGAGCTCTTTTTATTGCTAACCCCACCACCACTGAGCTGCCCAACAGCCGCTCTAATTTAAGATGCTCTAAATATTGTTGCCATGGGTGACACATGAACATGGAGTAAGGCAAAGCTCTGCTAATAAAAAGGCTTTCACAGCATTTCAGTCCTTGCTTAGAAGTAAAGTTAAAATTTATGGCTTTTAAAATACTGAATCTGAGAGAGGTCAGGTTAAATGGCTGCTAGTAATAAAAGGAATCAATATGCCACAGCATCTGAAGCAGCCAGCAAACTAAATAAACACTTCATCCAAATCCACTTGGCCCTGAATTAAAAGAACATAAAATACTGTATTTATTTTGTTTGCCCTCCACCAGTCTGTAGTTTGCATCACTACATCCGCTAGAATTCTACACAGAGCAAGCAACAAACATATGTTGGCCAAAAAGCAATTAAATTGTGTGTCAATGCTAGGAGCAATTAACTGGGCATTAACCTTATCAGAGAACCACTTTTGGATTAGCCAGCTACAAACAGGCAAACATCTCAGTCTGGGAAGATTCTGCAACATGTATTTACAAAAGCTTCGGAGGACTCAGACTTTCTGTCTCAGGCACATACAGAGTAAATGAGTCATTTCCAGCAATAACCCTTAATTCATAAACCCTAAACAAGACCAGAATCACCTTTTCCAGTGATTAGTGTGTCCTACTAGCATGGGAATGCAAAACAATTTGTTCCTTACAGCACTTTAAAATAAAGCAGACCAAAAGAAGTAGTGAACTTGCATCTTTCACTCCTAACCTACATTTGGTTCAGTTTATAGATCGACTTCAGGAGAATTTATGAAAAACTATTTTCTTCTGTTTATCTATATGTATTTCAAAGGAAAGTGCATAGGTTAATCTTCAGTTTAAGAAATTAATGCACATTTTGCTTGAAGGTACCAGCAGATAACCTATAAAGAAGGTAGATGTACACCTGTAATCAATCTCTATATACACACAGACACAAAGGCTATTCACAAAGTCATGCGTTTTTTTGAAATTTGTTTATGAATTTAATAATATTTGTCTTGAAACAGTTTTTAAAAGTTCATGTCAAAAATTCAGCTCTTGAATGGGAGTATGCAGAATTTTGTCAAACCTACTCTTTACTAAAAGAAACAATTATCTGACACAGTGGAGATCCAAAATCCCCACAAAATGTGAAAGGATTATGAAGGTTTTCAGGAAAAGACCTCAGCAAAGGTTCCTTTTTATTTTCTAGTGCGATTTTTAAGATAATTTGAATGCTTATAAATTTGATAGCACTATTTTATTATAGATTCCTCACAGCTGAATCCATAGTTGTAGTGATATTGGACTTTAACCAAGCTTTATTTCACATGCTTCAACTTTTTTTCTTTTTTCCCCCCCTTTAACTATCCTCTGTACTGAAACATGTTTGCTTGCTCTCATTCCAGATGTGAGGATTGTTTTTAGAAAAACAAAAAACCTCAAAGAATACACCTCCACCTAGCCATATCTGAGTAACAGCTTTCAGCTGGGTAATAGTTTTTTCCCTCTATTCACCAGTAACTCAAAGGAGACTGAAAGGAAGCCTTTCAAGCCTTGCGTGCAACCAGGCTGTGAACTAGATCCTTCACTGCAGCTTTTAGGGAAGGAAAACTCGATTTTCATGTCTACATTCCATGTGCTTATAACATTAGTTGGATCTGGGCAAACGTGGCTGCAAGCTTGTGGCAAAGTGCAGGCACAGAAATATACCCTCCTATAGACACGCGAGCACAGAACGATCTTTTGTGTGCACACTTTCAGCAACTACAGCGATCCCACCCACTGACACCAGAAGCTGGAAAGGAATATTCACTCAGGCTCCTCAGCCTACGTGTTTAAATAAGTTGCAAAGGTCAATAAGAAACTTCAGGAGATGGAGGGTTATATGAGCAGACAGAACATAAGTAAAATGAGCAATGAGACCTATTTTGTAGGTCTTAAGAAATGAAAAGTGTTTTCAAGGCTTTCTTCCACAAAACAGAATCCTTATGAAAAACACATCCCATTCATGGACCTAATGGAAATGAAGTTTCCCTCTAAACAGCTCCAGCAAAAGATTTTGCTAAACTGTTCTGCAGTGTGCAAAGATACAGACTCACACCCAATAACATCTGACTGTATTCTGACTTTTCAACAGGCATGATTCACAACTGGATTCCACTCAGCCTTGCTTAAAAAAACAAACAAAAACTTTAGCTATA
The DNA here is from genome assembly GCA_013400975.1 of Atrichornis clamosus. Lineage (NCBI taxonomy): Eukaryota > Metazoa > Chordata > Aves > Passeriformes > Menuridae > Atrichornis > Atrichornis clamosus. The sequence goes on from WBMZ01008987.1 coordinate 169,367, forward strand.
CTGGTTAACTAAGGCTATACAATTTACTGCTTTACACTTTATATATGCTTTGCATGTGCAGTACAACCCTCCTTTAAGAGATTTACAGCTCCTTTGCTAGGTATGTCATGATGTGTCATTTAAATGAAAAGGTTATACTAAAAAAACCAAACCACTCGCAAGGATGAAAACTGTCCAATACAGATAATTTCATAAATCTGTGCTTTTTGAAAACTCAAAACAATCTTAGATGTTTAACAAAAGTGCACCTAGCCTGCAATATTCCCCATGGAAAAGGGAACCTCCCCAGATCTCTAAGTTTAGTTTTTCCTGCAGCAATTTCCAGTATCCTTAAGATGGTATGCTATTAATTACAAAGCTATGTAGTTAGGATCTTTTCAATATGCAGTTCTGCACTGGTACAATGTGTTTAAATAGCAAGTATAACAGAACTGATGCATGGAACAACTTAGAATATGATTTAAACAGCAAATGAATACAAACTTTTCTTACTTATTTTTCTTGCCTGCATATAAATGACATTACTCTGTTCCCCTTCACCAGCCCCATAAATGGAGAGTAGTACATGCTCACAAACACAACATGGTACCAGACTGCAGAAATGTTTCAAAAGAGAAGAAAGGGTCATTCCAATTCTTATGGTGATATCCCTTATCAACCAATGGGGACTTTCCTGGAAAAATCAGTCAAAACACTACCCTAAGTTATGATCAAAAATTCTGAAGACCTAAATGTCCTCAGGTTTAACAGGATGGTAAGCAGCAGCCACAGCAATACTGCAACCAAGACATCTTGGTTAAAAACCGTCAAATGACATTTTAATACAGACAAATCCAAGATGGTATATCTTAGAAAAATGACGGTTTCCTCTAACCTGGAACTCAGTATTACAATAAAACACATGATTCTGCTCAGTGACCCCATACACTCTTGAAGCATGAACCAAAGTCTAGCTACGAGTAGATCAGGATAATCCAGTCCTTGGATAATCAGATGCTTAACCAACTGTGTCAGAAAACTGATACAGTACCATGGATCAGGTGCAAAACTCAGGGCCCAATTTCATCTACTTCAGCTACCTGGTGGTTGGATTCTTGGATGAAATTTCAAAACCTGGTATTACAAAGGCAACTTTTCTACAAAAACAGGTTTTTCAAATAGCAATTCAATCAAAATACATCAGTACAATGAAACATCCTAAATTAACAGTAAACTGCAATCTTTGTGTAGAACACGGTCCTAAGCAATTGACAACAACTCAATTTTAAGAGCCTTAATCTAAGAATAAGGCCTAAATGTGCTCAAGGCAACGGGGACTTCAGATGTAGAACAGGTGGGATCATTTTCAATCTGGTTCAAGCCTCATCTGAAGTAAATCAACACTTTTCCACTGTCTGCCAGTTTATACCAGCTGTGTATCTGTCTTTTCATCGTTGTACTCTGCAGACACCATACTTTGGCATTACATCCCTGCCCACAGAGAGGCAGGCAACAAAACCTCGTTTTACGTAAGTTACAGCATGAGTGTCAGATGTTAATAACTTCAGCCTGTGGTGGATTCAAAGTAGTGATTTGCAGATTAAAAAAAGCTTTTTGTTATTTTAGCAATCCAGAAAGCCATCTTCAGCTACAACCTGGTTTTGCTAAAGGAGTAAGAAGAAACAAATTGTTTCATATGCCTTTCAACAGGAACCCGTTTACTCTTTGAAAGCGCTGTTTTCACTTAGTCCAAGGAATCAAATGTCTGCAAAGAAGTAATAGCTTTAGAAGTATAAACAGCACAAAGATGCATCATCATAGATTATCAGTAGCTTTGAAATATTACTTCATGCTTTAAACACATCATCATGCGAGCTTTCTGAGGCAAGAGCATCTCTGCCAACTGCAGTGCACAAGAGTAGTCTGTTGCAGTATTTTTCCTAGGTTATTTTTTATCTTGTGTGTGCATCTGGTGAATGCAGTCCAGTAAAAAAAAAAACACCAAACCTTTTGTGGAAGACACTTATCATGTTACAGTAAATTTTTACTGTGTTCTTTTTCTAGCTCTACAGCATTAAAAAAATTAGCAAGTATTTATATACATAGATCCCCCCACGCCCCCCTACTTTCCAAGCGATGCGCTCTGATTTGTTCTTTTTCTTATTTTAAGTAATGGCTTCCTCCTTTGCGGATGTTTTGCTGGGTCTTTGGTCAAGATTTATGGAATCCATACAAAATACGCTGGACAATGCTAACTTCTGAAATCCTAATCTGCAGATCCTTAATCACAGCTTTGGTTTTGCTTGAGACTGACAGTTAACTTTAGCAGGGCCTGACTTCTGGGCAGAACACCTTCGTGGAATAAAATTACATTAATGTGCAAAGCAGGAGTTACTGTTGATCATCACCCAACCAGGAAACAAATCTGTGTTCAGGAAATAAATCTGTGTTCAAAAAACCACTGTTAGTTACTCAGCACAAATAAATAGAAAGAACTGATATTTTTGCTAACCTTTTCCTGTTATGCTAATTTGAGAGTTAGAAGGCAAAAAGTTTTCAAATTCTAATATGATATTGCAAATGACATATTGCCATTGACACTTAATTATATGCAACAATATCTTCTTTTCTAGTAATCTCATTTTGAATTTTATATTTTGCTTTTTTAATACTAAAAGGATAGCATATTGATCTTTCTTTGCCCTCAAAATCCAGATATTGTCTATAAACACAATTTACTTACATATGAAGGCAAATATATTTGGCTATATATAGAATCATACAATACAAAGCTATAAAACTCCATGCTTTGCAAACACGTCACTTCTCTGTTCATGCTCTGACCATATAAAAATGAGATGCTACTACCTGTGTTACTCACTCAGTAGATTTTAAAAACCAAATAACAAATATCACTTATATTCTTGAGATTATATGGTTTTGCTCCAACTACAATAAAAGTCAGTCTCTAACATTAGAACAAATGCACACAAACATTTTTGACAATGTCAAGAATATCAAGCAGCTCTACCAGGTTTCTCTAGCAATATCTGAACGTCTTATTTTGCCTTTTTTACAGTGGCTACTGCTGGAGTAGCAGTAAACTTTTCCAAGTTCACCAACTGTGTAAGAAAAAGAGTTCTTGTGTTCAGTGATTACCTACATAAAAAGCTATTATCATCTATATGATTATGCTAATTTTTTGTTTCTTGTATATCAAGAGTGAACACTCGCATCTGTATTCTGCCCTGTATCCTATTTGTCATCAAATATTTTTGCCTTCTTTAGTCTTTATCTGACTGTGGACAGATATCTTCTCCACATTTAGAGGGAAATTCAGTTAATCTGTGTAATGCATGCCATTCTGTTTTCTCAGGAAGATAATGCAAAACAAGCCATACTGTGGCTGAGAACAGACTTATGGCAATCAATTACTGCAGTATTAAGACAATTCTTAAAACTTCACACATATTACCACTTGGGTAATCAGAGCTGCTTGACAGCTTCTTCTTCAGGGCTGCTTCTACAGCTTCGCAGTATGTCAACCCTCATATTGGATAGTGAAACATACTATGGAATTTACTTCAAAACAGAAAACTGAAATCAGATTTTGAAACACTGAGGCTAATGTCATTAAAATAAAATATGTAATGGCTGTTTTACCATATGCTTAATTAGCCCCCCTGTGAAAACACAGTCCCACAGGAAGGAGCTGAAAGCTACTGCTTGGGTTCAGATCTTGCTGAAAGAATAAAAGAAATGGGTAATCAGTCATAATTTCTCTTCACAGCAACAACCCTGATAAACATTTATGTGAATAACTTTTTTTGTTGTTGTGGATACTAAGAGTTTACATGTATTCAAAGGGAAGCAAGAAAACTCAAGAGAAACAAGATCTATTGAAGATTAGCAGTCGCCTTCAGTCTTTAGGTCCCTGAATATCTGCAGGCAAGGAGAGCTCTTGGAAAAAAGACAGACTTGTCCTATCTTTGTATTTCTCTTTAGACATTAGCATTTGATACTATCAGAAAGAGGACACAGGTTATGCAGACTTTTTGTCTGATCCAGTATGACCACTGTTAACTTCCTGGGATGTGTTACAGATGAAAGGTGTCCAGAACAATAAACGAAACCTCCAAAACAAAGATGACACTGCTTTCTGTTCCTATCAATTCCTCATTCCCTGCATTATGAAAGCACACAGAACCACAGGCCAAAATCTCACTGCACTTGGTGTTATACCAACTCAAAGGAATTAATATTCAGTACCTCTGATAATTTTTGATCAAGACTACCCATATTCCTGCAATACTAGCTCACTTTTGAGGCAAGACTACACATCTCTGTATAGAATTTTACTATGTGCTCTTAAACTGTTTATGCTATTTCTTTATTTCAAGTCAGTTCTGACAGAATGGTCCCTTCTTGCATAGATGATCTTCACAGAATGGGTTAATTTTTTTCAACACAGATTATTAAAAAATCCAACAACTTTCAAAGCTGTTTTAGCACAGAAGCTCTCTGATTTGGAGAGATTCTGGTGCAAGCTTTAATACAGTCTGATTGCCATGTCCCTCTTCAATGTCTGTACTCTTAACTCTAGAGAAGACTTAGATGACATTCCTGTATGCTAAAGCATACTGCAAACATACTGCCTTCTAGTTCATTCAGTTTGATCTAGACCAGCTACCCTGAGTAAGAACTAATATTGATATTGCCTGATACCACATGACTGTTAAATTTTAATCACTAGGTTCTTAGTCTGAATAAGCAATCAAATTGCTTAACTGAAAACTACAAGGCAATTGATTTATATGAATGTACTAAGAAATTCTATTTGAAGTTCAAGAACAATTCCTTACAAAAGGTTACAAACACAGGAAAGCTCAAATTGCAAAAGTATATTTCAGTATTAGTCATTCTAGTATTGTTGGCCTTCTCGTTGTTAATTGATGCTATTTACTCGAGCAGTTATTCCTGGCTTCCCTTTTCTAAAAATCACTAATAAAACAGGCACTCTGTTCTGATAATGCAAATTACAGTGCAAGTGAAGACTCTTCATGCGCTTTAAATGTAACTCATCATTCAACCTGAAGAAGAATTATTGTTTCTGCTTCTTTAGCTATAAAAACTTCCTTAAAAATGTCTAAGTTCCTTTCTTTCAATTTGAATCATAAAGTATTTGCTGTAAGAAGATAAGCCATAGAAAGAAAGAGGTGGAGCCTTTAATGCCAAGTGATACAGGTCTGAAAGGCGTTACTGTTGCAGACACGTGTTGTCACTGAGGCCTAAGGAGCACTGAAATGAGCAGGGCTGCCTGGGAGGTAAATAACTGCTCAAAACGAACAAGGGCAGAGTTTGGTCTACATTTTGGTCATTTTCTTTTACTCCAGGTGAGAACAGTCCTGTATCTCCAGTTGACATGAAGTACTAAACATACAGAAGAATGTCAGAACTTCACCAAGACTCCCCTAAAAAACCCCCAACCAACCTAGCAAAAAAAACTGCCACGGAAACAAGGTTGTGTTGATCTATGTAAATGGTTCTTGGGAGCTGGGGTTTACTCAACAAAGCGAAGTTAAGTGAACACGTTATTTGGGCTTGAAGAAATCACGTATATATCCACATCTCTTAACACTGATAACACTCCCTACCTACACGTACTTCCTCTGTTGCTTTGGCATCTCACAGGGTGAAGGAGCAGTGTAAAAGACAGCTAAGCCAATCACTGACACAGAGCACTGTGCTGACTGCTGAGTGCCCACGTCAGCATTTTAAAAGATTACCTGTGAGCTCTGCCATGAGGGGAAGAAGGGTAGAAAAGGCAAAACTAAGCAAGCAGAGAGTCTATGGGATTTGATAAAATATTAAGAATTTGCTCTCAGAAAATGCAAGTTTTAAGGTTTCAGCTTCAATCTTGTGCCTCATAAATCATTACTCCCCCCCTTTATTTGTAATAGCTAAGACAATTAATCTTTTTATACTATCACTCTATATTGTTCCAAATCCAGAGGTTTGGTTCAACACTAGATACTTAAACTCTAAGTAATTCTTTATAGCCTATGTGGTTTATAGACTACAGCAGGATCTTTCAACATAGTGTTTGTTATATTAATAAACATTTTTATTTGTTTACACATACAGTAATACTGTATCTACTACATACTAAATAAAATGCATAATTTATTTGCATTTTCCCATCTGATTTTCTGAAAAGGCTCATAAAATTTTAATGAAAGTAGTTAAAGCAACAGAATATGTATTAAAATTATATACAAAATATGACCTTAAAAGAGTACTATTAAAATTGCAAAGTAAAGTGCTTAGGCTTGAAAAATACCATAGCAGAGGTGTCCAACTTATCTCTCTCTATGTGCACATTCTAATAGACTTTCATTTTATGTCCCAAATATATCATGACAATTTTATTTGCAAAACTCCAGTTTCTTTTTTTCAGGAAAGATCTAGGATTTTCTTCCACATGTAGAGCAATTCCCCCCTCTTTGTACTGAGCACACACTTTGAAATCTGCTCTGACATCAGCAGTAGACAGCCTTCATGCCTCCTTCTCAAAAGTAGCAAGGGTTTTTTTAATAAACACTAATGACATCATTTTAAGTCAAACGTGTACAACCTGTATCTCAGTGACAAGGAACTGAAACAAGAGGATGAAGATCAATTCAGGTTCCCATTTTAAGATTCTCAAGGCTTGATTCCCCTGCCCTCCACGCCCTCTTCTGAACACATCACATGCAGCATGTCCTGGGCTCACAGCACTATTGCTGACTTTGGTTGCAGCCTGAATTCACTCAGCACTTCTGCAAGGCAGCACACACCCAGGCCAGGCACCAGGGTGAAGAACACACCATCTCACTGACTGAGGGGGGTTTAAAGACACCTCCTGGCCCCCAGCAATTCTGGGGCACAGGCAGAGCAAGAAAATACTCCGAGCAACACTTAAACGCTAGAAAACAGAAACATAGTTTCTTTTTCCCTATGACCAGGTACACCACTATGATCACACCCCCAAGCCAGAATAAACCAAACAATACACACCTTTCCACTTCAACAACTAATGAGGTGAGGGCTGGGCCCTCCACAACAGCCTTCTTTTCCCTGAAGCAGATCCCTCTTGTGCTCTGACAGTAAAGCCTCTGGGAAGCGTCAGGGTTTGATTATACAGTCTCACACCACCAGCACCCACAGAAAGGGTCTGAGTTGCCTTTGCTCGTGCTGCCTACTTCAGACACCTTAAGCCTTCAAACCTATATTCTTCTAATTAACAGAGTTTGTATATAAAGTTTCCTACAAGTGGGGGTTTGGTCTGGTTTTTTTTTGGTTGTCAATTTTTTTTTGGTTGTTTTGTTTTTGTGGAGTTTTGTTGTTTGGTTGGTTTTGTTTGTACTTTAAAAAGCAGTTTTCTTTACTGCACAGCTGATTGCCACCCTTTTTCTCCCCATGCTGTTTCCAGATGCACTGCCCTAGATCAGCAAAAGCTAGTCTCCCCATCTCTCTGTTACATCACCCTTTGCCACACTACATCTTCTCACCTAGTGACATGCCCAATCTCCCTTCTCCTCCCATTCCCAGCATCCTTTTCTAGCTCCCCCCCACCTCCCCTAGTAGCTCTCTTCCATTCCTCTAGCCATATATACTTACTTTTCCTCTCCTAAACAAAAACAAATATCAGAGTTATTTTAGGAGACAGTAAAAGAACAATCTCTGTCAAAAAAAAAGCAAATAAAACCCACGCTTCAATTGACACTTGAATGGAAAGTTTTACTTCAAACAGCTCCAGTTTCATAGAATCTGTAATGGGATGTGTCACGCATGACACTTAACAGGTGATAACACAGTGACTACTGCACACTACACCCATACTCTATACACCAAGAGAGAAAAGAAAAACCAAACCACGAGTAAAGGAGAGCAAAGGGTTTTTTTCTGAGACTTAATGAATTATCCATATTTCCTACAGAATGGCAGAAAAAGAATGACTGCAAAAAATCATTTTCTCCTGTTTTTTCTTTAATGTGTTTGCTTTTTAGTATAAACTCAGACTGAGAATTATTCTTTGTAGCTATTTTGTGATGTACATTTCAGTCATAAGCACTGAGTTATTCCATGCAACTGCTGATAAAATTTAGTCCTGCATGTAATGCTCATTTTTTTTGTACCTTTAAAATTAAACTACTGTGCTATTTTTTAAAAAGGAATTAAACCCCAGAAGCTTCGATCGAACAATTTTGTCATTTTGCTTTCAGAATTAGGCTTTCAGAATCTGAGAAGATTATAAAGCAATAAAAAAAGAGGCATCTGATTAACTACAGTATATTGAATTTCTCTTTTATAACATCTCTGTTTGTCAACAGCAGCATTACAACTGGCAACCGAAAATACAACTCCTTTTTTGAACACAGGAATTTATGCCAACTGCAGATAGCAACAAAAATTGTAATTACATGAAAGACCCAAACAAATCAATGCCAGATCCTCTATTCTGGTCCTTCAGCAGAGAGACACTTGAGAACTGCCATAGTAAGGTAACAGAGCTTTTTATTTGCAATTTTTTAAAGTGCAATCACACTTCAGTAATGGATGCAAACTCCTAGTGCCGAGTTCTAGCTCTGGTCCATTTGTCCCTCTGTTTGCCAGGTCCTGACCCCAGCACTGGAAAGGACACAATCCCTATTTAAGCTTTCAGTGCAGCAGAGTCAGGATCTTGCTGCTATTATGGCACTAAGGAAACTAGCATTTTGAAATTGGGCAAACTGTAGAACTAGTGTCTGCCTCTCTCCACTGAATTCCCTGCTTTGCCCTGAGCCCACTGGTCACACTGGACAGAATGGTTCCTTCCTACTCCCTTCAGTCTGTGAATTTAGCAACACTAGAACAGGAGAAAGTCTACTGAAACATGCTGTGCAGCAGAAGTTCCTGGGACTTGATTATGTCCTGCATGCTCACCTGGTCCTTGAGAATCTGGAAGTGAACCTTTCAGGTCACAGATTTGCTCTCCTCGCAGACAGACATTCAGTGCACAAGATTTGCTTTTAGATGTGAGAACCATCTCAAAGATGGGGGAAGGATTAGAGGAGAATTTTCACAACAGAAGGGGAATAATCAAAAAGGGCAGGAATCAGAGATACATTAGCCTTAGTATAGATGTCACACTGCTGGTGGGGGGAGGAATTGGCATTTAAATTTCTTTTAAAATATTCAAACAAATGTAGATAAGTTTGATGTCACGTCCATAGGGATCTTCCGTGCATTCACAGGGTTAAGGTACCAGTCATTATGCTTATTATCTGTAGATCAAATCAAAACCATCGGAAACTACATCACCTCGTGCAAGACTAAATTAAAGCAAATTAAAAATTTCATCTATGAAGACATTCAGCAGAAAAAAAGGTAAACACTAGAGGAGATACATTTTGAAAGGGCAGCATGGCACTACTGCCTGAGGTAAAGAGAAAGTACCTGCTGATAGCCCATGGTAACTCAAGGAAGGGTCTTCTACTCTTCTGTAAAATGCTTTCCATTTGGGTTCCCACTTGCTATGTAAAACCTCTCCTGGCTCTGCTCTTAGGCTTAGTAGGACACTTAATTAGGGATGATATTCTGGGTACTTTTGGAGTGCTGTGTAGGTAAGTGCTAAGTAGCATTGCTGTATTGAAAGACCCACTAAAAATAATGCTGTTTTATGAGATATACAAATGGCAATGTAATTCTTTCCTTCAAAGTTAATTTCTGAACCATATTGCACTGCACAGCTTTTATTACACAAAAATGTGTATTAATAAATAGCGCCAGCAACCCATTTTATATAATAAAGCCTTATTTCAAATGTTACAGGAAGCAAACATTATACAAGATACTATTCCAGAAGTGAGCTGGACTAGAAATATCAATTACCTTCAACATCCTTTTTATTGACATGGCAACATGATGGGACTTCAAAACAAAAAATGAAGAAGAAGAATCATTCAAAGTGGAGAATTACAAATGCTTCCCTGTCTACATTCAAGCCTCAGAAGGTAATGCAACTTGCAAAAACACAGTATTAGAAAATTTTAAAAAACCCCCAACAAACCAAATCAACCACAAAACCAGAATGCCAAACAAAACCACAACAGTTAAATCTTCCGTTGGGCTATGTAATTTTTAACTTTCAGTCAACTAGTTTAAAAAAAGAAAAGTATACCCTTCCTCTCTTCAGCCAGTAGTTCATTTAGTTCAGTGCTCTTCTTTCTACATCTCATACTTCAAGCTCCAAAATGTAAGTTAGAGGGCCAGATGTATTATCTGGGAAGTTTTCCAAATTCATTAACTCCTTGGCACCAGTGACTTCAGGAGACCCACTGCCAGCACTGAATATTATGCCCAGCAAAAAAAACAGCTCCTGGAGGGAAAGGATTAATAAAACGAGGCTTTCAGCAGTGGCTGTTGGTCTCTTTGGTCACAACAAGCAACTAAAAGAATCACAGTAGCTGCCAACACTGATCACAGCCAGCTTTCAGCACCTAGTACTCTGCAGGTCTTTCCTGAATATCTGCAGATCATTCACCACAAATCTTGAAAAAAGCACAGGTATTTCTTGAAGGAACACAAAACCAGTAGTTGGAAAAAAGACTGTCAAGAAGGCTGTGACTCCAGTTCTAACTGCAGAGGGTGGTAAATGTTACGCAGGGGTGTTAGAATCACATCATCACTTTCTCCTCAATTACAAAAGACACAGACTGAGGGAATTCATTTTCCCTTCTGAAATGGATGCAGTCTGGTTGTCAACAGCTAAAGGACTGATAACTGAACAGCCTTACAGTGCCCTAAAAATGCAGGAGACCCCACGGATTCACATGTTGTTCTCAGCTTTCCTCTAAGGGCCAAGGAAGGAGTTCCATGATGGAAACCAGCTTACTATCAGTCACGTAGGCACTTTCATGAGCCATCTGTTCAGGCACCATCACCAGAGAAGTTCTCTGATTTAAAGATCAGCATATAGCAAGAGCCCCGTAGGATTTTAAACATTAAACTTGTTTTGCTGGCTGCTGTGCCTTACTTTGAATCTTCACAATTTCAACAAAAAGCACTATGATTTATTTACATTCTTCAAATTTCAAATAGACTATTTCTTAACCTTTGATTAAGCTTAATACCAGCTTTCTTGGGTTTTTTTCCATCTCCAATCACTTCAAATTTAGTAACAATTTTTACTGTGTGCGATATTCCAGGATCCCACGAAACCAAGATGTCAGGTCCTAATAACCACTTCTACAGAAGTGCAGTATCTATTATGCTGTGTGAAATTCTGCACTAATACAGTTACACTGCTTTGTCTTATAGAGAAAGCTTTATTTCTGCACTCCTTATAAAGACACATTCACCATATTTACAAGCTCTCCTATGCTCATATGAGTCAGAAACAAGCTGGAATATGAGGCAGTAGGAAGCTCCAAGTCAAAGCAGAAACTTCAGCAAAGACAAGAAATGTGGCAGGCTCAGCACAGACAGTCACAGCGGAAAATGCTGCCAGGTCTCAGGAAGAGAATGCATGTCCCAAACAGCCCACAGCTGGGAACTCCTGCCAGCACCACACCACTTGCTAGAGAGTATTTCCACGCACAACAGCAGGCATGACGCTCCTCCAGCCCACTGCAGGCTGGCACACACAATGGATTTACCGCTGACACATGACCACTTACTTCAAATACTAGCAGGACTTACATTAAATGGATACATTCATCACAACTACTAAAAGTCTGCACTTTATTTCATTTTATACTACTTAAACATTCTGGGGTTTTAACACCCTCTTGACGTGCTTCACAGAATTCTGCACAGAGCAGTATTCACCAATACTGACCTAGGGGAGAAGTAGGAACTATGGGGAGTGAACAGAAAAACACGCCCCCAAGACTCACTTAATATAACAATATGCCCAGATTCACCTCAGGAAATTAAAGAGGAGAAAAAAAAAGAGTAAAAGAAGTACTAATGTACAACTGAAAAAAAATCCTGTGTGTTGGATTTTTCTTCCTAATCGCTTTTCCCACTTCTGCATTGTAAAGGAGCTGTAACACTGGGAACTGCTGAGCTTGAAATTTCCCAAGTCACACTAAAAAAAGTTCCTATCCCTTCCTTTGCTCCTAGAGCAAAGAATACTCCCCAAGGAAAAAAGGCTGTTGGCTTGCAATCCCTGGATGCCAACAGTTCATTCTGGGTAATGCATCATTCCCATATTACTGAGATGTGATTGAAAAGAAGCAAATCTTTCACCTCTATTGTTTATTTTTGAAGACTGCTCTTTGGGTATCTGCCAGATGAGGCCTTCTCTGGGAAAAGGTGGACCTTACTGTCATGCACACTCTCCACTCAAAGTTTACCCACATTTAAGAATAAGGCATTCCTCACGTGCAGAACCACTCTTCAGCATCTCAGTCTAATAAACTCATGTTGCAGCTTTAGCAGGCAGTTCCCTGGCTATGTATTCACACAAGTACTCTGTAAAGTTCCTATCTTTTAAGTTTTATTTCATACTCGTCAGATTGAAGTATCTTACTTTGGTCCACTTTTAGGGCACAAGCTTCCTTCACAGAGAAGTCCAAGTTGTTAGACATTCTCAGTAGATGTACATGCACTTTTGTTCTTAAAGTGGGAACATGAGAAGGGCTTTGCTGTTGAAGCCAGGGTTGTTTTACTACAGTTATGTAGTATTGAAAATTATCATTTTCTGGGTGAGACTGAGTGAAATAAATGCTTCCACTCAGGCTTTTACAGGGTCCTTTGCTCTCTGGTTCAGCAGCTTACTGTGATCAGCTGGATTGAAAGAAACCCTACTCAGTCCCTGTGTTTCTTAAAGAAAACTTCCCTTTCTGTCTGAGCTGCCTGTTTGCTCCATCCAGCCCTTACGAAAGCTTCTGCCTGCTTGTCAGACTCAGCTGCTGTCAGTGACTGCTCAATCTTCTCTCACTCCTTAGGACAGGACCAGACCCAGAGCACAGCAGCCCCAACAAAACTAAAAGACAGTTATAGCACTTGAACAGCAAGTAACATCACACAGACAAAAATACACAAACCTAACTTTCACTGGCCATTAAGCAAACCTCTCAGAAACCTACTTTCAGTTTAGTCTTCAGGACAATAAAAAGAGACTCAAACTTGCTCCCCCACTTCCTTTCTTTCAGCACAAAGACATCTGTGAAGATCTGCAAATCTTCTTTCATCCACACTTTCTCCCTCAGATGTGTCTGCCTACCCCTTTCACCCCAGTCAACTTCCTTCAGCTTAGGCTGATCCCAGGATCAAAAAATGTCAGTTACAAAATCATTCTTCTCTTCTCCCAAGTTTCCTTTTTCTTGCCCCCTTGACTAAACCAGAAGATTTCTATTTTTTTAATAGAATTATTCTTCTGCTAGGTTAGCTTCCCACAACAGCTCATCATGGAATTATAAGAATAATAATGCTGGCATAGAGAGAAAGGGGGCAGAAACATGTGGCTCAGCTTTTATAAATGCAAGGCTATAACAGCATATCAGGAAAACATTCAGTGGACATGCTATTTTATAAAAGCTCAATCACAGACCCTAGAATTTGCATCTGCATTGCAGTTGGTCTAAATTCAGTTTTGCTCCAGATCCTAAATCCCACACAGGAACATTGAGGGAAACAGGTTTCTCCTGCAAGCTTATTATTGTTCTCAGCAGATCAGATCTATTCACTTTAATAACTGTAATTCAAAGAAAGATCAACGGGCACTGCTCTGCCCTATCTTAATACAAAGCACACTAAGAGTCACAGAACACAAAGCAATCATAAAATCAAAGTGAATAAAGTGATTTAAGAAAAGATTCTTGCAATCTAAGGATGAGACAGCAGGGATGCTCTTGTTCAGTTTTATTCCCTGGTCCTGCCATTGAGAAAGTGATTTTATTCATGGCAAGTAAAACAGTCTTAAAAAAATAAAAATAAAACCCCCTCCAAATCAATGCAAGTTTGGCATTTGATTTTAATAAGGATATAGTTTGACATGTCAGATAAGGTGATTTAGTAAACAGCTGCCTCAAAGTCACAATTCTCACATCCATCCACTTGCTGAGTTTCCCTTCTACTGGCATGCAAGCTTATCTCTCAAATGAGCGGTTCAATGAGATAATCTCAGCACTATTCATTTTTGTCTTTCTTGTTTTAATTTCAGGCTGGCTTAGCTCTTTCCACCACCTCAGCTAAGCTGTGGGGGTGGAATAAAGAAGTAATGGAAACCAGGCAGCTGCAGATAGGAAGCATGGTGACCAAGACTGCCTTTTTCAGCAACAGCAAGTTTTAGATCAACATCATAACATCAAGCATCACCCTCAAGTGAGGGATTTTTATCTATAGATGACTTTCTCAGGACCTAACAAAAAAGAGGTCACAACAAATCATCATCACACAGCTAATAAAGTCTTTAAAAAAAAAAAAAAGGAAAAAAGTTGTCAAAACAATGGTTACAGCTGGTGAGTTACTGGGGGTATAAAGTAATTCTTCTCAAGAGTAAAAATGCGTGCTTGTTTCCTTCCATAGGAAGGATCTAACTACGTTATCTGAGAGCTGTTTATCAGCCACATAGACCTAGCAGGCACGGGGGACTAAAGACCTCCAGCCTGACATTCAGAAGAGACTTTCACTAATAAACTGCTTTTCACTAAAATTCAACATACAGAATGTTCTGTTAATTTAGAATAATGGTTTGAAGACAGAACTGGTAAGTGTCCCACCTTCCTTTTCCTGAGTCAGTGAAAAAGCAAACTTCTGTTTGCTTTTAGAGGCTGTTAATCGAGGCTCTCCACTCCCTTCCACCTCTAACCAATGAAGATGGTTAAGACAATATACAACATAGAAACTCTTACACATGTGAAAAAATAAAGTCCACTAAAAAAGGGTAGGAAAGCCTTATTAGCATAGAGTATGAAGTTATTGTATCATCCTGGTTTCACCAGGCAAGTTGTGTTTGAAGAAAAGAAAAAAACAACTGCAGAGATTCAACCAAAGCTAAGCATTTTAACTTTTGGACTAGAAAGTCCAACAATATAATAGATTCAGTGTAACATCTCTGACTTTACACTTTGCCAGACGTAAATACAGATGAAAACATTAACTCCGCAAGTGACCTGCAGGGAAAAAGGAAACTTATTTTTTGCTTCTCAGCTGCATGAGCTGATACATATTCTCAGACGACAATCTATTTGGAACTATAAGTTCAAAGGAACACTTTGCTTGGAGAATCATAATCAAAGTTAATGATGATGATAATGTTGATAATAACAACAACAACACTACCACAAGAAAATAATCATTCAGGAAGAGACGCCCAAAGTGAATGTAACAGTGAAAGAGTGAACAATCTTGCAAAAATATTCCCCACAATAAAACATGAAACATAACCCACAACGTAATGATTCAAAGCTTACAGAGCCACAAGCTGTGGGCAGTACAGAGTACTGAAGCATTATAGAAAGGTAGTTGCATTTGGTTTTGTGCCAGTCAAACTGAAATAGCTCCAAGCATCAGACTGGTTGAAGTAAGGGAAAAATCACACTGCACAGCTTCTAGTGACACCACAGTTGCTTACACCCAGTATCCAAGCCAAGACACATAGGTTAGGCTACACTGGTATTGCTAAGGTATACTGCAGACTGTGAAGTAGACAAGTCCTCTTCACACTTGCAAGAATGATTGAAGCCGCTAAGTATTACCCTCTAGTTCTCAAAGAGAAAAAAAATGAACTAAAATCAACCTTCTTTTCCTCTCACAAATGCAAAGACAAGTCAGATTCTATATGCTACATGCTTTCAGCTAGTGGCAAGGCCCTTATTTGTACAGGCACTTCACTTACATACAGCAGGCAGCTCAGCCATTTACCTGAGTCTTTTCTACTGTGGAGCTAGTTACTGTACAAGTTCTTATGAACTCAGTACTAAACCTAATGCTCCCTTTGAAAAGCTCAGCTTTAATGATATCTATAGCAGCAAGAAGGCTTATTTAATAAAATTATAAGATCTGGCATGAGAAGAGAACAGCACTTCCCTATACACCTCTTTGACATAACTGTGTTACCTGCAAATCAAATTTGCTACAATGGCACCAGTCTCAAACAAGCCTACCAGCATGCATTAAGACTTTCTGCAGTCTTTCCTAAATCCACTATTAACCCCCACCAGAACCCTTGATTAAAAGGAAGCCTTTTGTGCTACATAAGCATGCATAAATCACGGGATTTTTCTGGTGTTCCAATAGCTCAGGTCTGGCATGATTCTTCCAGCTAAAAAAAATAAAAAGTTCTCCAGTTTTGCCTGCTCTTCCGAGTCTGAACTCAAGTTGCAGCAATAAGCTTAGCCTAGTATTTACACTTTTACCAGAACAAACTTTAACACACTGGATTTTGCCTGCACCAGATTCTACTTTGTCACTGCAAAAAACTAAGCTAGAATCCTTAAAATCACAGGTTAAGTTTGCATTTGCAAATATGGCAGTATCTAGGCACACCTGAGTTTATTAGAAGGTAATCATCTACACTATAAAAGTCATAACAGCCCTTATACTCACACAAACATCCTAGAAATGGTTCAGGAGTTAGGCTATACCAGGCACAGCTTCCAGAGGCAACCTAAGGCCATTTTACAACAGAGGCTCAGAGAACAGACGGGGATCATCCTATGCCTCTGAACTTTAGAGCCAAAGGGGACATCCAGCTTACACTTTTATAGATGCAACCTGAGCATATCATAGACTTACTTCACTTAGCCACGCAACCATGGCTTTTGCAAGTGGCTGAAGAGCCTTTTCTGAACGTAATGATGAAGCTAATCTGTTGCGCTTTCCATGCCCTATTCCGCTGGGTCACATAAAATCTGCCAATAAACCTAACTTTTCAAGCACTCTTGTGTCCTAAACCACAATCTTAATCCTTATCCTCAGCCTTAACAAAACCTCAGTAAAATGTCTTTAATGCAGAACACATCCTGGCACTAAAGGATGCAGAGATACACCAAGACCTTGAACCTAAATTATTCAAAACTATCTCCACTTTTAATCTGAATTGCAGATTAACCACAACTCAGTCACCCATATAGGAAGCAGTACAGACTGGAGATCTACTGGATGTGATGGCACTCAGGCCTCATGAAACCCTGACCTTGCAGGATTTAGCTGTACACCTACACCCTCAAGCCATCTTTCCCAGAATACTAATCCCACCTACAGGCTGAACAGCAATGTGGGAACTGCACTGTCAGCAAAATTAACGGTAAGGGGCAGAACTTGACCAAAAGCATCCTTCAAACTGTCCCAGGGGGCCTTTTCCTAGTCAAGTCCTAAGCCCATCTCTTGCCACATGTCGTGGTTTAACCATATAGCATTAACTCGAATTCAGCTCAGTAACAGCGCTACGCCCCACCACTCAGCCTTGCTGGTACCAATCCACAGCCTGGTCACGTGCTCCTCACATAGCAGCCAGCAAGAAAATAAGGTCTTACTCATCTTGTCTCAAAACTGTCTTGAAACACAACCCGAGCCAAAAGCATGGTCTACTGACATTAAAATAAAAATAGGAAAGCTTTTTTGACCATTTTGCTAATTAATATGTCAGAGCTCATAAAGAAAGACTCATCAGCTTTTCTCCAGCACTGCATCATCTGGAAGAGCTGTGTCAGCAGAGACCTCAGCAGTCAATACATACTAAAAAGTGTTCTGAGCAGTAAATCAGAACACAAAAAAGAATTTTAGAAAAAAAAATTAAAATAGCTGGAAAGAATTCAGTACTCAATTTCAGTATTTGATATAAACCAGATTATATCTGATATGCAAGTCTTGCCCTTCCTTATAAAGGATATTTTCCTAGCTGTCGTGGAACTGCTTTTATAAAAAGCTAGGAGTTTATGAAAAACCTAAGCTAAAGTTTGCTGATTTTTCATCTTTATGCACTTACAATGATCTTCTCTGCTTACAACAGAGGCACCGCTTGTCTGCTTCTCATTCACATCATTGGAACTGGCATACCATTGCTGAGCACACAGGAAGGTTACAGAGGACAAACTCCTCCTTAGAGCATTTGGAGAAGTCGCCTTACACACACACACACACACACACTCTGAACTCTGTTCTTTTCCAGAAAGGGACGAGTAGGCTGCATCAATACAGCACTCCAGTGCCTTTGCTGATGGCATTGTGGAAAACATTTTCAATACTAAGAACACTTCTAGGCACTGCAGGGGTCTTCCATTCAGCAGGATGGACAGGCCAGGCATGAGAAGCAGAATTCACAGGTGGATTTCTATGAGGGTCCACACACAGGAACAAAGCTGCAGCCATCTTCCTGCAGGACACGCTTACAAGCTCAGGATGTGTCCAGACATACTTCTAAAAATCCAGTCTACTTTTTAAGGGGGGGAAAAACAGAACTACTGTTTGTGGGTGCAATATGCAAAAAGACAGGTGGGGCTAGAGCTGCAGGTCCTTCTAAGGCCTTAGTCTTATAGAAAATTGAGATAACAGTTTTTGAAATGAATGCACGCCTCTAACTCCTGCTGCTGCTGCTCAGTAACATCTAATATGTGAGGGATAAAATAGCTGTACCAAAAGCTGAGACTAAGTGCTTGAAGAGCCACTGCCCCAGAGAAATAGAAAGGATATTTCCCTAAGGAGAATTACTCAGCTGTGTATTTTATAGAACAAGTCATGTTGAAGGAGAGATAGGATAATTGCATTGATTGTTAGTAGGTGATAATTAATTCTGTAGAGAAATACATTTGGTTTCCTGAAGTCTAGAATAGGATGGAAACTCTTCATTTTGTAATGAGAAAATAACTGTGTTTTGCTGCCAGCACAAGAAGCGGCAATGTCTCCCTTTTAACATTCTTAAGGTACCTACAGGAAGGCAGCACAATGAGTGATGTTAAAACAGGAGTTCTGTGGTGTGACTGAATGCCAGAAAATCACACATATGACATGTATTTCCAAAAAGGATAAAGTAAAAAGGGACCAGAGAAAAAGAACACCATGTTCTTGAACAGACCTTTAAAATAAATATTCAAATGGAAAAATGTGAAAGCCAAAATTGCAGCTTGACTTCTCTATGAAGGGTTAGGAAATAGAACATAGAAGGGGGAGAAATATTTTTCAATGGTATTTGAACAGTATTTAGAATGGATAGGACTTACAAAAATAATTTACACTGCAACCTCTCAGAAGTTAGATTCTTTTATTCCGAAACCAAAAAAAACCAGCTTGTGGCATCTTTGTATCTATTCCTTGGATGATGTGCTGACCACTGATTTTAGTCTCTGAGAAAAGATCTTAGGTACATGCGAGTAAAGCAAACAAGCCAAAGTTCAATAAACATGGGTCCACATGTTCGTATAAAATTTGTAGGTGTCTTCAAACAGAAAACTTTTCAAAGTCAGTTTTCAAGAATGTGCAGAAGAAAGATCAAATGCTACTAAAAATTATATTATAAAGCTTAATGTACCTATAACAATTGATTGCCAAAGAGTTATAATCTTACCCCTGAAATATTGATAGCAGTCAATTCCATTGATCTTCAGTAAACTGCATGATGTTGAAATGTTTGTAGTAATTTTTCTGGACAGGGAAAAGTCCAAGGGCAACACCCCCAGCTTCTTGAAGATGACAAGATCATTTCTTTGAAGCTTTTACATTCCCGAAAGAGAAAGTTGAAAGAAATCTTTTCTTCCCAAGAGTGATAATGTTACTAGACATATGAACTATTCCCTGATTCAGAAAGAGAATCCAAGAACTTCACAGACTTCGGAAAGATGCCAAAAAAATTTAAAAAGAATTTGTCTACTAAGTTCAGGAAAAGGTCTTCAGATAAGGAATATCCACACCAGAGAACTAAAGAAGGACACCCAGTTGCACAGAGAAGGAATATCATAAACAATCAGGAATCTCATAGTTGACCTTCCTTTACATGAATTCAGCTTTTTAGATGTATCAAACAGTGGAAAAAGGGAATGTACAATCATGCTACTAAGGGGCAGTCTAACATCAGAAGAGATTGCTGAATAACTGAAGTTTTCTAGGAAGTTTAAGGCTTCTCATGTCAGCTTACCCACAGCTCATGACAAATTACAATCTTATGTGACACTGCCTTGAAAGTTTTTAAATACAACAACTGCAAGTTGTACAGCACCATGGTGTGGTCGGCAGAACTTATTTAGTAAACAGGTACAGTAATTACAGCACCATGGACTAATGTTTTTTATTACTATGGCCTGAAAAATTTAAGAAAAACCAAATTATTTCTCCCGCACAAGAACAATGAAAGGAAAAGCTATGACATTTTCTTTTTACTCTGTAGAATTTTTTAGTGTTGTCTTCAATATTCCTGGTAATGGAAGTGTAACTCAGTACAAGAAGAAAAAGCAAAGAAATACTTGTATTTCTCTAAGTGTATATTGTTTAAGTCTCTACACTCCATAAGACATGTTGCACTTGCCCTTATTTGAAAGTGCATTTTCTTCAGTTTACAACACCTGTACTGAAAAATAAAGTTACAAGTCTTGCTGAGAATGACTTGGCTACATACACTGCCTGGCTAAGAGTAACCCCTAATTCATCACTGTTCAACTTGGACTCAGTGCACAAAAAGTAATGCCTTAATTTGCAACTCTCTTAGTCACTACAGTTTCTGATAGCTGATTTAATTTACTGCCCATACTACTTTCAAGTTGCTGACTTTTTCTCCAAAACAGGAGGACAGCTTACCCGATTTGTGTCCGGCCAACAAACCAACTTTGCTTTCATCTGCCACTGGAGAAATAAAAGAAAAGACACAAAGATCAGAAACTTATTTAAATTCACAAGCCTTTGAAACACTATCAAATTATTTCAGATACAGCATCCTGAATCTTTAAATTATAATAATCTGAAAAAAGTGCCTTTCTTTACCTAATCCACATGGGGTGCTTCAAAGTCCAAATATCTGAATCAAAGCCCTCTGAAACCAATAAAAGGACTACCAGCAGTCCTTGTGGGTTACAGATCAGGACCTCAGCACTTACACACTCAAAACTGAGTTGTCAGAAGAGCAATTGCACTTGTAAATAACTCATCTTGCCAGACAAATCACAGGGCGTAGGAGAGTTGTAACATTTTCAGATCAAAGACCTCAATTGCAAAAAGAATCCAGATGTGGAAACCCTCCCATCTGCAAGACATCTCACTGACTCATGGGAACTTCTGCAGATAATAAGGTCTCCCAAAGCCTGAACTTTTTCTAAAGCTTATGCATCTTATTTTATTTTTCCTATAAATTGTAACTTTGTAGTATTTCACAACATATTATAAAGAAAGATGTTTGCAGTAGCAACAGTTTGCAGACAGAGTAGTGGAGGAACAAATTCTGAATGTAACAGAAATTGTAACTTCTGTTCAGTAACTTTACTTCAGTTTATTATCATTTATCTCAAGAAACTAATTAAAATACTATCCCGGAGGGCTGAGGGGAAGAACCAATCACCATTTTAAAAAATGAATTCTATGCAAAGAAATTGTGGTAATGTAATATTAGGGATGATAAAACAAGAACAGGAAATGAATGTTAAGGTTGAAAGCTTATCCTTCAACTCCGCCTGCCCAAGCACTCCCTTATAACTCACCTTAAAACGTAATCTCTTTAAATGATAAAATAAATTGTCAAGTTATACCAAAAATGCCGTAAACGCAAGCTTAAACAAGCTTTGTAGAGCGGCCACTATATAAAGTTTACATAGAGGGTTATCTGCAATGATACAAGAACCTGCTATTTTCTACCCAGGGAAGAGCAATACAGCACTTACCAACATTACTGGGAAAATAATCACAATAAATATTTTCTTATATTGCCTCCCCACTCCACTTTTAGGGAAACTTTTACCTTCAAAAATCAATATCAGATTCAGGACTGAGATTCACAACTGGAATCATGAATCCACAAATGACCACTGTACCTCTTCTCCACTTTTGTGATCTAATTGTCACCTGATTATCAGTAAGTTGACATTGTGTAGGGTTTTTATGGGACGCAGATGCTCATAAAGATAGATTAATACTGTCTGCAGCATTATGTAGAGATTCTGCTAAACAAAATAGCAATGGGACTAGCCAAAATTAGAAGTGCAACCAAAACTTAAGGCTCTTCTGCACTCCTTGACCTTTAACCTTTTCTCTTGTCCCTGGAAATGGTAACTATTTAACTCCTTCCTATGCAGTTTGATCCTATAATGCAAAATGACTGGACAAGGCTTTACTGCAAAGATAGTTCAAACTCCTTTTCCTCATCCCTCCCCCCAAATTTATCTCTAAGCAAAACAACTGTGTAAAACTTTGGTTCTAAAGGTTAGTGTTTTGACAAGTTATGATTGTGTGAAAACAAGGGATTATAATGCAAACTGATTCGCAACCTTAATTATAGCAGTCACTCATGGCAACCAGTATAATGTATGATAATGACTTAGAGTAGGTAATGTTACAGTACGTAGGAACTTTACAAAAAAAAAAAAACCAAAACCCAAGGTTCACAGTACTTTTTTAAAACCATGCTGATGACTTGGTTTGCCTGAAACTAAGTTTTACATTATTAAAAGGGATAAATCCATTTAACTTAATCATACTTTACACACCAGCTTCACACACAGAAATTATATTTTAATACTGGAGGGAAAAAAAGAATAATAAAATGATTAGAAAATGAAAAATAATCTTACCAAAATACAAGGTTAGCATTATGAGTTTAAGCACACACACGCACAAAAACTGAGAAATGCAAATATTAAAGTTTTATATCAAAGTTTGAGCAAAATATGTGTGCGCCTCCACAGGGTAATTTTCATTTCATGGGTTATTACGCTTCGGCAGTGCCTTCTAGGCTGGCCATCTTTCACTAGGCTGAACAGGAGTGGCATAGACAAGTCCATTGGATAAGAATCCCATTCCTTCCCTTGTTTCCTCTGGAAACAAGAAGACAATAGGGAAAAAAAAGGCTAAAAGGAGATAAATGCTTCATATGTCACGGCTGTAACTAAAGATTTCATTTAGGAAGTACATAGGACATCCTATTCCACAAAATATCTTTTGAAAACATTTCTCTGCACGTTGTTAAAAATTGATGCAAACATTCAGTTATGACAAAAATAGTCTTTCTCTAGCTAGTCCTCGGCCTTTCAAAAAAAGCAAGAACTAGGTGGAAATTTATTTTCTATGATTCTACTAGTGTTGGCATGTCTTCACCTGGAAGATTTTAAACAAGCTAAAAATACCATCTGCTCTTAAAATTCAAGTAAAAAGAAAATATAATTATTTTTATATTGCAACATCAAAAAGTAATTACATTGCAAATAACTGAAAAATTTCAGCTCAAGAAGATCACACTTGGGGATCTTCACAGACTGTAACTATTTTCATGAAGACACTAGAATTACTGTATATTCTTGAGCTAGAATTATTAAATGCATAACATCTCAAAAAAAAAAAAAAAAAGAAACCACCTAATTTGTGGACTGTGAAGAAACAACTCAAACAAAAATCTTGGAAGGATTCATGCAAGGGAGTAAATACATTCACAAACAAGCAGACACTTCTCCTTAACTTGTGAATCAAACAAATACTTCACATTTTGAAATGTCTCTGGAACTCCAGAGGATGTTAGTTCATGCAGTTATTAATGTTTGTCCATAGAAAACATGCCAGCTCTTTTAAAGTAACATCTATTATTTAGGAACCACATTTTCACCACAGAAACCAGTTATGCATTCATTTTCAGTACTCAAAGTAATTGCTGAAATAAAAGATGAAAGAAGTTCTACAGCTATTTAATAAAAAACATGGACATTTGGGGGGCTAGCTAGACCACAGATTATAAAAAATGGAATATTACTAAACCAAGAAAATCTGCCCAGTTGATAGCAAACAACAGACACTTTTTGGGTTTTTTTAAACCATGCCAACAACCACTAGAGATGGTAAAATCCCCCAACCCTTTATGCCATGAATATCATTAGCATTTCCTATGGTAATATTCTGGAGTGTCATTTTGCTTCAAGAAAATAAGTAGTATTGTTTAACAATGTAAAAGTACCCCACATGCATTCATGTCCTTCCACATGTTTTGATTGCCATTTCTGTGCCCTGCTCAAGATAACTAAGGTAGCCATTTCATTTGAATTGCATGACTTTCAACAGTTTAGTACACAATAACCTACTGTACTTCTCAAAGTTTGTGTCAAATACAATCCAGGCTTACGTACAGGTCAACAATCTAGTCCCAAACTATGGTTTAGAGAAGCACAAATCAATGCTGCTGCCAATTGTGATAACCAATTTCCCTCCTTTGCCCAGTTCAATTGCTGAACCATTACATTATTTTTCCCCAAAACAAGGAGTTACTACCATTGACAAGATACAGGGTACTACTATTCAATTTGAGTGAGTCTTTTCTGAAGGATCAGTTTTGCACATTGACTAAGAGCTACTAGAAAAATCTTCTAAACATGTGAAAGTCACTTGTGTTTCTGCTGGAAAAGCTGACACGTACCTTTGAAGACCAGCTGCAGTTCTGCACTCAGAAAAGAAGCAAACAAGGATTAAAATTACAATTAATGGGAAATAATAATATAAGACACTGAAACATCACAGAATTTCCTAGAAAACAAATTTCCTGACACCTTTATTAGTTAATAGGAAGTGAAATACAAAATTTCTTATTGTATGTGAATCAGTTGACGAGGGCTGTATTCTAAAGCCTCATATGTAAACCATGCCTCTGTTGTTTTCAGAATCCATCAGTTTCTATGGCATAAAAAATGATAATAAAGTAAAGCCTCCAATGGGCCACTGTTTTTTCCTGGTGAACTGTATCCTTACCCAGCCCTTTCATCACAGTGAAGACAGCGCATCATCAATTAGTTTTAGTCAGTGATTGTGCCAAGGACATAATCCTCCTGCCATTTTTATTTTCTTGGTGAAGCGTTTTCCCATCTAGGAGTGGCATAAATCACTTGGAGAACTGGTGTCAATTGTTGTCTCACAATCACTACTTAGAAAATGCTGCTTCCTGTTCCAGGTTTGCCCTGAAGTACTACATACAGACCACAGGCTAAAATCTACAGCAGCAATAAAATGTATGTATCAGGAAGGGTAAACTTGCAGTGTCTTAAAATATTTTCCTTCAATAATTCCCTCTCCTCACATCTCTAGTTACAGTGAAGCATCACATGAGGGCATGTGTTCTGGGGTCACCTAGATTTCCACCAGCTACTCATTCTCATTCTTGAAGCATTAGGAATCCTTAATAGATTTCTGTTCACTTCAGTGTTGAAAAGCACTAAGACTACCAAAAGGCTTGCACAGGGCCAGGGAAAAATTATACTTATGCAGTTAAAAAAAAAAAAGGTAAACCTTTTCCAAAATGGCATCTAACACAACATTTCGGATGCCCTGTTCAGCACATTCAAAGACAGGAATAAATCACATCCAAACCAAGATTCTGGATTCTTTTTCTTTCCTGTACAAGGTTTTCTCTAATTAGATTTTTCAGAACAATTTTGTTAGAACCGATTTAATACTTCAATTCAATTGTATTCAGAGAAGATCCCCAAGGGATACATCTTGTGTGCCAGCACATGAGAATGAAAATGCTTAAGCTTGCATTTGCTATTACTACTACTTCTTGAAGAACCAGCAGTACCGTTGATGCTGTCGACTGGGCACATTTAGCTTTAAATGGAAGTTTTTTCTCCTGGCAGAAAATAACATTGTTTTACAATTTCCCAGCCAGCATGATAAAAATTTCTTCACTTTCTTGTAGGGCCACAACTACTCATTCTTGAAGGTTACACTGTTAATTGAGGCCATCACGGCTTCTTTTACACTTTTGTTGTCTTTTCTAATCCTCTCTCACCTCTGTTCCAGAGAAGCCATAGCAGGCTAAAACTCCCCCGCTACACATCTTCTGCATGTCATTAACACTTCTTCCCAACTCCTGGGGTTAAACTGCAAGTTCCTAATGTAATCTGTCATTCACTGATTGAAAACATTGATAGGGAACAGATTTAAGACAAAGTTTAGAGAACATATTTATACCAGTGTTCTTACAAGTTGCTTGATTATCATCTTTACTTTCTTTCTTATAGTAGCTATACATTAACTTAATTGCCATTTTCTCCCCCAACACATTACTAATCTAACTGCATTAACAGATCAACTCACTTCAAACTTACACTAAAGCAGACTAAGAAAACATCACTTCAAGCACGTGTTACCATTTTCTCAGCTGTGTCACCATCACAGCTCATACAATGCTCTCAGTCTGCTCCACAAAAAACTTCCTTGAGTCCTACACGATTTCTACAAAACCAGTCCAAAAAGCTGATGTTCTCTTTTGCCCACTTCTGCCTTTATGCCACAACTCACCATCCCCCTCAACTGCATCACGGCAGATTTGGTATAAAACTGAGTAATAAAATTAGCCTTGTTAAAAGCATCTCTTTTCATACAGAATAAACCTAATTTCAGTTCATTTCAATTCAGTTGACAGTGTCCCTATCACTTCAGAAATGATTTTGTTTCATTCCCTACTTAGAGATCTTACAAACAGAAATTTGGAAGTCATTTAAACTAAGAAAACTACATTGTGTTCATTTGTAAAAATTGATTCTGCAGAGTAGCCTCAGAAAATGTACATCTAATTTGACAGTACTAGTAAGCTACTCATGACATAGGTTAGAAGAATGTTAAAATCTCTCTTGGCCCTTGATCCTGAAGACAATCACAGCTATAAAGCAATATAGTTTTCCCTAAACTCATGACATTTTTGCTTTTGAAAAGTCTTTCTCTTCAAAAGATGATTTGTTAAATTAATCTTGTAAGCCAGTAACATTCAAAAGACTCTTAGAATTCTGATCCATCTTCTCCATTTCCTCATTAATGTCCTAACAAACCTAAATAGCTCCTAAATGCAGTTCTGAAATTGGTTTCAAGTCAAAGCAACCAAATAAACGTATTCCATACATACAACATGGTTAACAAAACAATGATTTTAAAATACCAAATCACTTTTTGTCCCACTAATACCATAACTCTCACTAGGGATTTTCCAAATGTATTCTTTTAATTGTATCTAAATCAAAACATTGCTTGAAAGAGCAATCTCCATTAGCTCTGTCTGGTCCTCATTTGGCTATGTTTTGAGATATTTATTTCAGTATACAAAAATTATGCTCAGAGTAGCAATAATCGGGTTCAGAGCAAACCATGAAGCAGCTAACAGCATTCTGATTGCATTTTCCACATCCTTCTGGATATGGGACATGGGCTTCCCTTTGTTTTGAGGCATTTCAAAAGTATGAACTGTAATTAAAGGTACTCCTCCACTAACAAATAAAATAGCATTTAGTTAAATACTGGCTTCCTTGCAGAATACTCCATACCTTATACCTTGCACATTTACTTGCAAATTATTCCTAAATAAATAAGTTGGCCAATATTTTAATAAATATGCCCCAAGGTTAAGGGACTCCAAGTATGTCTAATGACGTTTTAGCAAACAATATTTCACTCACATTTAAAATCAAGTAAAGGATGTATCCATTTCTTCAGGCTATGGAATTTAATCAGTTAAAATGTATGAGTTTTTGCCTTTGATGGGGAAAAGAAGAGGGAATTAAGTAGCACCTTGGGATAGTGGTCATGGGTTATTATAGCAACATCCTCAAATATAAATCTACGCAGTACTTTGCCTGAATTGATACACAACAAAATTGTTAT
Organism: Atrichornis clamosus; assembly: GCA_013400975.1. Lineage (NCBI taxonomy): Eukaryota > Metazoa > Chordata > Aves > Passeriformes > Menuridae > Atrichornis > Atrichornis clamosus. The sequence continues at coordinate 197,138 of WBMZ01008987.1, forward strand.
ATATTCATATGATTCAATTTCATGTTGCTTCAGGTGAAAACAAGCCACACTTTCATGTGTTTGCATACAATTCCCATGGCTGTAGTTTTTACAGTACATTTATGCACAGCCTAAATCACCCCTGTGCATAAAGATTTACGGAAAGTAAGGGTGTTGGAGATAGATAATAAAATACCTCCTTTCCTTTAGTTTTCATAGAGCACACCTTCCAACACAACATTAAAAAACAATTTCACATTATTAAAAAGGTAATTTTTGTAACGTTATAGTTAAAAGAACAAGAACTATTGAAAATATATTCTGATGAAATATTATACACAAATTCTTCTCTAGAAAATTGCAATAATGTAAGGGAAAATTTGTGTGCATAGAAGGTTGTTAAAAGAAAGGAAAAATCATCTTTCCAATTACTTATTTAGAAGCTATTGATTTCTTAATTTTCATTCTGCCATTAAGTTCCAAAAAAAGTGCTCCAGTTCAGTGGGAAGGGACAACACAACATTTATTTCTACCTTTTTTTTTTCTTTTTGATTTTGTTTTGCTTAATTTTAACACTATGCTATAAGCACAAGCCCAAGCTTGGCATGCATTCCAGCTGTGGTCAGTACAGGCACACACCCTAAGTCAGACTTTGTTTGGCCCCGCACAAATTCTTGAAGTCACAGTTATAAGAAAGATCTCTGCTAACATATGGATGACCATATTTGAAGAACAACAACAACAAGAAAAAAGCAACTGAGGAGATGTGTGAGGTGCCAGGCTCAGTATAAGAAAACAGGGGGCTGTACTCTTTTTATCACCATCAGTTCAAAATAAAAGTAGGCAAGAAGTATATACTATAAGACACAGGATATGAACCCTGCCAGTGATCCAGAAAGTGCTGTCATTATCTCAACACAGCAGCAGGGAAGAACATTAAGACTTACAGCTGACATGGAACTAATCTGAAGCCTATTACGCTGAATGAAGCTGTAAATTTTGAGAAGCATTTGATCACTGTGGAAATGGTAGATGCTAAAACAGGGAATCAGTCACCCTGCCTCCATACATTCTGCACAAGGACATATGTACATATGAGGCAACTTCAGCTTGTATCTGCAAAACCAAAAAAATTATCACTACCATTAGATGTGCCTTTTTGTATTTTTAAAAATTTCTACAATAGTAACTCAGTAACTCACACACACCACTCATTTTTTAAAGTAGGTTCAAGCAAAAACTAACTCATCTGGAAATAAATTGAGTTCTTGAAACACACCAACTTCAGACAATGCTACTTTTGGATTCATGATGTGAATTTGGCAGTTCAGACTTGTGTCAGTTCATAGTACTTATGGCACGATAGTCCAAACAACCAGGTGGCAGCAGTTCATGCCCTCTGCTCCTGTCCAGCTGCCCAACCAACAGTACATAAATGCCCCAAGTGTCAATAAATTAAATTCCAGCTGCCCCACTGGCAAGTAACCTACAACTGCATGCGTCAAGTTCCTTTCATTGCAGAATTTGACAACAACAAATGGATGAAACATGTTAGCAGTACTGAACACTTTTTCGTCACCCATCCTTATTAAGCACTCTAAGGTTTCTGGGCCTAAATATATATAAAACAGAAAAAGTAAACTTAAATGTTAAATGGGTTTCCATTGTGAACCTATGTAATTATAGACTAGTCTTTACTTAACAGATTTGCCTCTTGTGTATACATCAGCCAGGAAAACCCTTACTATAAAATTTCACTAGTTCCCTAATTTAATGAAGTTATTATTTTCACATAAGGTTCACAATTCATAGTAATATCTGTATTTTGTTGTGCTTAAAATTTTCTGCTACCTCTCCTTGACAATCCTTCAGATGGCGATGCCATTTTGCAATCCACGCCTTTGTAACCTTATGATTAGGCAATGGATGCATTATACACATTTCAAGGTGAAGCAGAATGTTTCCTAAGTGAGTCGCAGTACAGATTTATGCCCTGTATTACACCAATTCTCTTGTCTACTGATTTAATGATGTTATTCTTGTTCTCTACAACCAATCTCTGGGTGGTTTCAACGATTTGCGGAGATTCATGATTCAGAGACAACTTGGTTTAAAAAGAAAGAAACAGCATCTAAATCTCATGTTCTAAGGTTTCACAGCTCTCCTCCTGGACTCCAATTCTGGGGGTTTTTTCTGTTCATAATGTTAGATTTATTTTTGAAGGGACTGGCAGAACTTGAGAAAAAAAGAAAAGTTATAAGTGTACAGCATCCCATGACTACTGGAAAAATAAGGCCTAGCACTTTTCAGAGAGAGGACACCTCCTCTTTGTTACTAAATTTGCTGAAGATGAAGACAGCACTTCCTTTTTTTTTCAGCAAACAGTGCACTGAAATAAATGATGGGTACACAGCTGCATGTTGGGATGAAAAGTTACTATGGGTCATGATTGCAATTAAGTAAGAAGCAAGCAAAAATAAAATAAGAAATAATTTTCCTTTACCAAATATCCATCTTGGAATGTGAATTATATGAATGCTCTTATTTGGAAGCACATTTTTTATACCAAACTATTGGGATTTTATTTGTTTTAGAAGCACTTTATGTTGCAGTTACTTCACTTGAGATTTTCACGTTTCTTTTCTGTTTCCCCTTCTAGACAGCAGCTTCTGCTCAAAATCTTTTCAAAAGGTGGCAAAACAAATGTAGTACTTCACTGCTTGCTGGAGTATGACTGTAAAAGGCCCTAGTTTTCATCATCCTCAGTTTCATTATTTGCCGAACTATGTGCAAGGAATTTTACTTCATCTATTGTTATTTATAAAACAATATGGTGCAGATCTTTCATAGTCCCTCCAGTTCCTTACACGACTGTCTCAAGTAATAGATTTACCTTCACATAGGTGACTCCAATCAGACTGGTTATTAGCCCTTTTATTTTTTACTTTTATAACAGAGGCAGCATTTTCAACAGCTACCTTCTACAGGCAATGATTTTTGAACAATCTAAAGGACATATTTGTATTCAATTTTTATTTTATTTTTGCACCCAATTTTTTTCAGTTTTTAGCCATACGATTCAGTGACTCATATACATTCCGAAACGATTGCTTCTGGGTGTCAAGAGCAGATTGTGTCTAGAATTTAAAGTATGAGTTACCTGACAGTTCTGAATATGCTCTCAACCACACTCCATTGCCTAATTTTACACTGGTGAGCATTCTTTCTAGTGCATTCTAGCATTTTCTGGTGAGCATTCTTACTAGTGACTTCTGTGGGAGCTGGAAGTAAACCTTTCTAAAGGACAACTCAATAAAGCTGAACAGTCATTTTTCTAGTAGACTACATACAATATATGTTTTGACTCAAGTCTGTAAACTCCATTTTTTGAGGAGCATTTCCATTCTTAAAAAATACCTAATCCATTACTCTTCATCACAACAGTGAAATAGAACAGCAAAAGAACCAGTTTCTGGCCTGGTCATGCAGTAGTGTTAAAATTCTACTTTAAGATAGCTCTTACATTAATTCATATCCATTCTTATACTGCATTAATAACTGTCTGGCTTTCCTTACATGCTGTTAGAGGAGTACACACATTTAATATTATATTAAAATATTCCATTAAGATGACAATAAAAATCAACAACACAAAACCTAAAACCAATCTGGAACATTTCAGGAAAAAAAAAAAAACCTGCAAGGTAACAAAGTAACAAACCTTGAAACTTTACATGAAATTNGAACATTTCAGGAAAAAAAAAAACCCCTGCAAGGTAACAAAGAGTTACCTTGAAACTTTACATGAAATTAATAATTTTCTTTTAATGGTGTACAAAATGTGATCCAACAAAGCACATAAATCTATAACTAAAGACATCCTAACGGTAGATCTTGAAGTTTCCCCATCAACACTGGAATTTGAAAAAAACAACAGATAAAGATCGAGTGCTGTAAGGAATAATTACAAGGAAAAAGAAAACCAAATAAGGTTTTCTTTGAGACGTAAGAACCTTGCAAATTTTTTTCCTGAACCCTCATTAAAACATGGCTTTGTTTTCAGCTGCAATAAAACTTCAATATTCCACCTGCAAATGCTTTCCCAGTATTGAAAGAACCTTTTACTTTCTTCTTCACCTCCCTGCAAGATTTCCTGCACAATGCTGATAGGTAGAGAACCATAACCTTACAGTCCTCAAGCATTTATAAAGATCTACTCTTACACTTCGATTGCCTGTGTTTGTCATTGTCAATGAAGAAACAAACAACTTGTGTTGGGAATGTTACCCTTTGTCCAGTGTAGTTTAACAATCATTTATATTCTATAGAAGAAATTACTTTTGTGATTGTAGGTTTTGCTATATATTTCAGACATACAAAACTTGTACAGCAATTCCTTCTGCTCATTTTTCCATCATTCCCTCCTTTCCTTGGCTAAGATGTCAATACAATGGGCCTTTACAAAAAAAACAACCAAACCTTCTTCAGCTTCAATAAAAAGGGTACTTGCAAATAGATGCTAGAGGAGGCTGACCATTGTCCCCATCACTACAGCTCCTCTGCAGAACTTACTCCCTGATGTTAGCGATAAAGAAAGAAAAGCAAGAAACAGAGATGGTGCAGACGGGCTAAGGCTAAAAAGTTGACCTATATGTCACCCCACCCCTTCTTACCCAGATCCATGCTTTTTGAGGCTTTCAGATTAATTGATTCAGACTGCTTGGCTGGTGTCAAAGATCTGAAGTTGATGTGCTGATCTGTTAAACGCATTGCTGAATTTACGAGAGGGCTGTAGGGAGAAAAAAAAAAAGTTATGTAAAATATTAAGGTACCAGTTCAAACCACAAGTGAACTAATTAAAGAATGCACAAATATACATGTGTTTCTTCCTCCAGTGCTTACAGAATGCATTTTTAAAATCAGATATTGATCCTCAACTTCCTTTTCTGGGACTTTAACACCTTCAGCCACTTGGTTTTCCATTACAGATGGAAACATAAATGTAAATTATTAGTAATAACTTTTTTTTCATTTTGCTAGTTCTATCTATCCACTGCATATCCAAATAACATGCTACAGAATGTTGGAGAAATACTGACGACGTACCCCGATCAATTCTACTTCATCTGCTAATAAAAAATTATTTTATAGCCTTGCACCATTTAGGCAGAGGCTGGAGGTCTTTATGGAGTGTGCTACAACTTTAAAGAATTCCAGGGTATCATGGTTTGGTTGTTTTGGTTTTTATTTTGTTTTGGTCTTTTTTGTCATTCTTTTACTTCAAGGCAAATTTCTAAACATTTCAAAATTGCACCTGAGTGAAACTCCAAGTAACTTTGAGCCATGAGGAGTTGAAACACCTCAATGCAATACATCTCAAATCTTCTTTCTAATCCCTTTTTGGTTAGAAACAGAAATTATTATTCTTTTAAATACTCTTAAGCAAACAAGTAGTTCAAAAATTAAAAACATTTATTTCCAAATAGTTCAATCAAAAAGTTTGGTTTTACAGTATCAAAATACTTTCTCAAGTGTTTTGTTGAAATGCAATTTTAGTGAAATCAGTGTGACTTGATACAGCAATTACAAGTTCTAAATGAAAAAACAATACAACACTGGAAAAGTCAGAGTGGGAGAAAGGGCCTGTAAATGCATGACCAGTTTAATACATCATTAGCATTTAAGAGAACGTTTTTCTCCCAGCTTGTTGGAAAAATTAGGAACAGATTCTAACAAACTGCAGTTGAGAATTTTATGCTGAACTGCATAATTCTGTGCAGACTTTTGTTTGTTTATCATGTCATACATACCTGCCTGCGAGACCAGAAATAATAAAATTATTCTAATAATTTATCTATGTTAGCAAAAAGAAAATAGTTATGAGAGTCTTATATGAAGAATTCAAGGTGTCCATAATAAAATACATCTGCTCTTTGGTAGTACATGCAACCAATCATTTAAGGGTAGTTTTTTCTCACACCCATGCATACAAGGACAGACACATGGCTAAATTTTAGTTGAAATGCAAACTTCCTTAATATCACTGCAATAGATGCATGACTATCAAAACTGAATACACAGAAAATGAGTAAACAATGTTCAATGCTGCATTTCAGCTTCATCATCAGGATTGGTTGCATTCATCATCATCATCAGGATAGGCTGAAATTATGCTTTGATTTGAATCCTGTGCTATTTGAGAGAGAGAGTATGAGCCATCGTGAACTTTGTGTTTACACTTGTTTCTGCACTTCCAAACTTCTGTATTTACTAAGAAATTAAAGCTTGTAGCTGCTATCAAGGACACCAGCCTTTGCCGAAGTATCGGAAAAATCTACCCTATGTCTTTACAACTGGCAAAGTGATCATTAATTTTCCCACATTTCGGTGTTCAGACTTACTGAAAATTAATTTTGCAACCTCAAAAATATCTTTGGTGACATAAGATTCAGTTTCCTACAAACTATGTTTGGCTAGGACTTTCAAAGCTTTAAGAGACTTCACCCTGCATATACATATAGCACCCACTGGTGCAGTTTTAAATTAAGCTTTTTTTAAAATTGGGATGATGCTTTGGGATTCTTTTCGTTTTACTGAACACATGATGGGCGTCATATATCATGGACAGCAGGGATACTGCAGCTTATGCACAACTAAAATGAACAACACACTAAATGCTAAAATAACATTCACAGCTTGTATGAAAAGATCTTCCAGGTGACTAACAAGAGTTGCACAAATTTTTAAAAAGATAAAAAGTGATTTTAAAATCAACTAGGACTATTACAGCACTACTGAGTAATTAGTGCTGTAACTATGAAGAAGAGCTAAGTCCAACCTGTGGTTATAATCCTCATTCAGCAGATCCTCACTGGGATGGGGTGGGAGAGGTGGAGGGGTTTCATTTTCACCATTGCCACGATCAGAAACTGGAAACTCTGAAATGAAATTTAGAAAGGAGTTAAATAAGCTGCAGAAACAACTGCATTACACCAGTTCACTGACTGATGACTGGACTGAAGGGCCTCAAGCAATGCTGAGTGAATCACGAATTATTCAAATCCCTAAACTAACTAAACTAGAATTAAAATCATACCAAGCAGAAAATACACCCCTTGGGACTTCCTCCTGAAGAGCTGATTTTCAGATTTGCATATACATAATTAAAGGTAAATATAGGGAAACTTTGTAGTTATAGTGAAGCTGAGTGCAAGGCACAAATTGCTTTACTCCATTTGAGTGGTTTTTAACTTCTCCATAGCTGCATCCTAACTGATTGCAGGTTCATGCTTTCATTCCCTTTGATGGGGAGTATTTATCACATTTCATGTAAAGAAGAGAACCACATTCTCAGCAAAGAGTTCAGAAGAAAAATTTCTGTTATTCTATGGTGAGAGAACAGAGGCATTTCTTAATTAGTCTTCACCTTCCTACCATTACGGTAACTCCTTCTCTACCTTTACAAACAGCATTCAGCCAACACTAGAAAATTAATCTGTACAAAGACAAATATGAACTACTCAAACCATTCAGTGGTTTGCTAGGCAACAACACTTAAAGACCTACAATATTTAGTAAGAGTGCTGTGCTCACTGTCAGCCAGTGCATTATTGTACTCTAATTCACCTCTCAACCCAAAGGTCTCATCTTGGAAAAAGTCCCTACATTTTTCAAAGCAGAATATGTCTTCACCCCTCCCAAACTTAACAGGAAACATGGACACTTTCTTGGGCTTCAGTGGCAGGTAAGCAATCTAGCAATAATGACATGCCACACTTTCATGTGACCTTCTCTGTTGCACAGAATGTTGGCAGCCTTTTTGAACAATTCTGTGTGAAAGCACTAACCCAACTCGAGAGAAAAAGAGTCTACAGGGAGGGATCAAGGCAGAAAGCAACAGATTATATTTACTTGATAAGAGCACTGACTAATAGCAAACAAAAAATATTGGTGGGAAAAACAGTCAAAAAACTCCAAAAAAAACCCAAACAAAAAACAACCTAAACATACCCACACTTCTAGCTCAAGAATACTATAAAATTTCTATTGGATGGATAGCCTCCTAAAGATTAGAATAAGAAGAAATAGCTCAAACCTGTATCTCAGAAAATTGTGAGCATCATCAGAAGAAAGTGAAGATGAGCAGATGAGAAGGAAAGTTTTAATGAGACCTTAGAAAAATATTGATTGCCAGTCTGACATAAAAACCAGGTATGCTACCTAACATATGCACACTGGATTCTTGCACTACGATCACATTCTTTCAGGTTTGAATATAAGAACAGGAAACAGATGAGAAGTAAAAGACAAGATCTCACAGGAAAAAAGAATTTAGCACGTAGGGGAACTCACACTGTTCAATGTAATACCCAATGTAACTGTCAAAAAGAAGCAGACTATGAAGTTCTGCAGAAAGACTGCAGGATATTAAGTAAGGTGAAATTCCCTATCAGAGACTGCAAAGTGATACACGTGGAGGTAGGGGAAAAGTCCTGAGACATACGAAAGGCTGTTACTATAGTGGTTATTGCTCTGGAACAGTACATTACGTGTGCACTGGACTGTTCTTTGAATATATGCTTAGTGAAATCAAAAGGAGACAGCAATTTACAAGTCCAAAAAAGCCCAAACACTCCAACTAGAACTCAAGAGTTAATGGTGTGCCTTGTTTTTAAATAGCGTCTAAAGTTTCATTCTTCCTATCTGAAAAATTCAGAAAACATATTGAAAAGGTAGCAAGGATAGTCGGACAGGTAGAAACATTCCTGCTAGGAGCAAGGATTAGGTTTCTTTAGTTTAGAGAAAGAAGGAACAAAAGGGGATACATTATGAAATTATAGAATCTATGCATAAGATGAAAAAGAAGTTTTTACTGTCTCATACACAGAAGGCAATCAGTTTAACTATCAAGTAGCACGGCTAGGACAAACACAAAGTAGTATTTTTCACAGAACTCATTGCCGTGAGGATGCTTTGGAAACAAAATTTTAAAAAAATATTAAGAAACGTACCAAAAGATAGATGTATCAATGGCACAATGGTCCAGACAGAACCTCTGACTTAGTAAGTCACTGGGCAAAGTAGGAAAGAGATGCCTAATGGAAAAAAATTAAAAACCTAAAAATCACACCACACTTACACTGTGGTTAGCCTCTTTGAGCAGACTCCTATACCCATAGCAAGAGACTGGTAGTTTTCTTGCAGTAAAAAAATGGTACACTAAGAAAAATGTCAGACTTCCTTAGTGATTTGGAAATGATCACAAGGGACTACAGCTCCCAGCAAAATGGGAGCAGGAGCCAGAGAGTGAGAGAATTTAACCTAAGGGGCAGTCACTGGCTCCATGTTCAAGACCTCAGGAAATGACCTTAACAGATCCAGATAAATCTAAGCACTAAACAAAATGTATTGAATTTTCAGATATTAAACAGATGAAGAGAGAGTTAAAAAGAGAAACTTAGGGAGAGTAAAAAATTAAGTCTAAGACTCATGCAGTATTTACAAGGAAACTCTAAATAATTAAAAATGCCACTTCTTAATTTTCTACCTTGATGTTACCACATACGTATGAACATGGAGATGCTTGCACAACCATGAGGACTCGGCAGTCTACGGTAGTAGAGAAAGTTTGATTATTCTACTATTAACCAGAAAGATGACAGCTTTCCCCCTATAACTGTTTATTATGTAGGGTTATAAGAAATATATCAGAACCTCTAATGAAACACATTCCAGTAATCTTTCAACACCAGAAATGTAAAGCTGCTGGCGCTGAAGTATCAATTCTCAAAGAGGTTGTTCTAAAAAACACTGTGCAACAGCTTGGCAGCAAAAGAAGTGAGGACCTGAAGGCAGCAAGTATTATTCATGCAAAAATAGAACAAACACTGGCATTCCAATATTGGATCAGTACCCCTTCTCCCTTTATTTAAATATCCACAGGCAAGACAAAATTTAATGTTTTGGCTACAAGCGTTTTTCCCCAGACATTACTTTTTCTTGCTCATGTATAATAAAAAAGACTCTTAAAAGACAGCAATATTAGCAGGCCAAGCTTCAGTGTATTTTTGCTGAGCTTTTGTAAGAATTTTATTGGTAGGAGCAGTGAATGGTACTGGAAATAACTTATTAGAAAACATTAATTAAGAAAGTGACATTTTATTAAACATAATACAGCTCCTGCACTAAATTCTTACATTAGATCCTGTATTATGTTAAAAATCTCTCCTGTGTTTTATTATTCTTTGCAAAAATGTCCCAACTGCACTTGTACATTCAAGATCTGGATAGCACACTGTGCACATGTATAAGGCACTGTTCCTGCCTGTCACAAGCAGCTCACTAGGTCTGTGACTCATGTCCTTGAACAGACACACAACCTGAAGTTCCTAACTGAGCTAAAAGAGGGTTGTGCATAGGCAAAGTGTTTTACCTCTACAGATGGCCTGAAACACGGAGGACAAAACTTTATAAGAAACAATGCAAAAAAAGTGTTGTACAGGTGACGGGAGGAAATAAGTGACAGGCTCATATGGAAAGCAGAATGAATATTAGCTCAAAAATAATTAATACTATGATTTCAAATAAGAGAAATTTCTACAATGTGTGAGACCAGTGTAAGCACCAAGTGTTTTTCACCAAAACAATTTCTTATCAGAGCGGTCCCACAGCCAGTCTCCTGCTGCAAGTGCCTGTGCAGTTCTCCATCAAGATCACTGAAATTTTACTCATCAAATGCCCATAGAAATCACAATACTTTAGTAAGTAGAAACATCTTCATCATCTCCTGTCCACCGACACAAATTCCAATCACTTCCCAGGCCACGTCTGTGATGACCCGGCCAAGCCAAACCCTCCCTTTACCAGCAGCACTCCTAAGCATCCTTTCCACATCTGACACACAATCTCTTCTGAGGCCGTCACATTTTTTTTGCTATAATGCCTTCTTACTGTAATTCTTTAATTAAAAAGATGCCTATTGAAAATGGTTTTATGATTGAGCTGCAAACTGGTCATCCTGGTTTTTGGATTGCAGCTGTAGACTCCTTATTTGAAAGTACAACTCTTCCACACACTTTGTTTTGAAGTGACAAATTACCAGTTGCCATTCATCTGCATCAATGGTTCCAGAGCATTTGCTTTTATGTTTTTTAAGGAAGCATTTAAAGGTATTTTCTGCTTTCTGATACTTTGGCAATGACTAACTCTACAGGGCAGGCTAGCTCCAAGGATGGACCCTTTTCTTCTGAAACTACAAAATCAGCGTAAATTCCATACAAGGGAAACATAAGGCAGATCTAAACAAAAGGATCTGAACTTTGAATATTTACAATGCTTCAGACTATATCTAATTCTTTGCCTGGAGTCACATTGTCAAAATATTGAAGTCAACATAAATAATTTACCCCTAAATTCTATGGGAGTTTCTCTTGAGTTTTACAGATAAGGGCTCTTTGGTTTTGATTAAAAGTACCTCACACAGTCATCACAGCAGCCTATGAAATTACTTTTTGCAGGTTACCCTGATTCCACAGTTGTCTAGGAAAGTGGGAAAAATCATGCATAATTCAACTACATCAAAGAAAATCTTTTTTTCCTACTGAAAGGTATTTAAGTATGTGCTTGGCTTGAAGAATGAGAGCACACTTAAAAGGACAGGGGTCAAGACCATCTCTAATACTTAAACTTTTCAAATAACTAGTGCCTTGCTGAGTCAGGACCAAATTGAACAGATAGTACCGTATGCCATGAGAAATGAAAAAAGACAGGAAAAGAAGTAGCCTTAAATGCTCTTACTTGTATGCTTCCATATGCTCATACATGTAGGTTTTCTTTGCACAATTTACACAATTACCTAATTTTTTTTAATGAGTTCATTAATATCATTCCAATTTGTAAATTAAGGGAATGTTTCTAACCTTTGAGCAAATTTTACCTTAAAGTCTAAAATAAGCAAGTGTACTTTTTGAACATCGTGTTTTAGTAGAAATTAATTAAGCTTATAATAACCTAGGACATAATCTAAAAATTAAATGCAAAAATCATTGCACTCATTAAAGTTATATAGAAAATAAACATTTTGACAACATATATTTTGCACTCATCATTTGTTTTTTATCCAGCCTTACGTGTTGGGGCAGCGAGCTAGAAACTGTTACTTAAACTGGAATTTGTGCCAGGAATCTAATTCACAACTTCGGAGTCAGCTCTCCCACCCTTGCTGGATCTTCAAACCTCAAAGCAACACAGTGTGCACTTACTCTAATTAACTGCTTTTCGTGGCTGTGGATTTCAGAAAACAAAACCACAAAGCACTCTCTCTCAGCACAGAGAGGGATATCTAGAGAGTACCTTTGATTCCTTCCTGAGGACTGCATGTAACGAATTGCTGAAGAACGGTATCATTGCGTCGGGAAGCAGCTGCGAAGTTATGACTCCCGTCAAAGGCTGATTTTTGAAAGACTCCCTGGTCTGAGCGTTCCTAAGGAAAAAACAGAAGCACACATTGTAACAAAAAATTTACATATTCAACACTGCACAAGAGCATCCATCACTGCAGACAGTGCACGGATACAGTGTGACATAATGTGTTCATTGTATATTGCTTCCTCTCAAATGAGAAACTTGAAAGATCTCTTCAAAATTGCTGTCTGTTTTTGCTGACCATGAAATAAGACAATATCCAAGCAGTAACAACCATTAAGAACGATGCCCGAAAATGATTTTTTTTATGACCCACAACTGGCTTCATTCAAATTCTCCATCTGGGAGGGCAGCTTGTGACATTGTCAACACAAGAACATGGGCAATGCCAATGGTATTTTTCTGCCAGCCAGCTGGTTCCCTTCTCTCTGAGACTGAGTGCATATGTTCTGATGATCACACACTAGAACAGTTTTGCAAGTAAGGAGTTACACCAAACTCCCAAATGCAGGTCTTCTGGCTAGCAGCTAAACAAACTCCTGTCACACCTCTAGTCAGATTTTCTTTTGAGACATTTCTTACCCCCCCCATACATGCCATAGCGCCTAATTTATTCTCCTGAGCAGTTGCTCAAAAGAAAAAGTTGGGAAAAAAAATAAAAATAAAATCACAGTTTCTAAAACTGGGACAGACCCAGAAAGACATTTCTGTACTCATTATTCAGGGAAAACGAAAAAACAACACAGAGGAATATCATGGCTAGTTTTCAGAGCAACCTCTGTATTTTCTGTGATTTTATATCTGTTTTTCAGAAGGGGACTCCAATTGGCTTCTATTTTTAAATTGCATGTTCATTATGTCTGCAAATGTTATACTAAACATATAATTTGTTAAATTTCATAGTCACATCTACAGAAGAAATGCATGTATCTAATGGGTGATTTATTTTTAAAATTAAGCAAGAGGTTTAAGGCATTGGAAAGTAATTGCCTGCAAACCAATACATAAGGAAGGACAGCATGCCACATCACTTTCCAGCCTATCTTTCAAGCTTAATAATAAAATAATGTAACTTAATAAAAATGAAATTATAATAAAATAATGATAGAATAAAAACAATGAAAATAAGCATAATGAAATGGACAAAAATGCACCTCAAAACACAAATCAATGCTGGGATGCTTACAGGGATGATATGGCTACAAATGCAGGCTTAGTGGACAAGCAGCACATGGAACATTCCCTTTTCCTCAGTGCAGCATCAACCATTTGAAAAGGCTGTTTTGAACCTCCATACAGAAACATACACACCACACAGCCACTGACAATTATGTTTCCTCTTGTAACTGGAATCTTTAGTTTACATAAGCTTCCTTAGGTAGTAAAGTTCACATTTACTACTTTTTCATGGATAGTGCTAGCTAAATTAAGGCTTGCAACATCCAAACTATCCATTGGAGACTTGTACACAGTGGGATAAGGAGCCTTAAATTAACAGCAACAACAAATCTGCTTTTCCAGCTCTTTGGTAGATGACACAATCAATATCCCAACAACTGATCAGTAACCAACCTAATTCAAGTATTCAGCTTATAAAACATAGCTGTCATGGAAGACCTCCATTAGTGTCCTGCCCAATAAAAACAATAATGCATTTCTAAACATATTCTCCTTCTACCAAGCTGAGATGCAGTACTTGGGTAGTTTTGGGCAAAGGAAAGAATGGGCAATAACCCATTTCTGCTACAGTCTCCAGACTCAAATGGAATTAGAATTGAACGCAAAGACTACCCTATAAAAATTAATTCCTCTCTAAAATGAATTTGATTCAATCAAGACCTTATTATGCATTCTTCATAGGGCATGAGTCAAGACTATTTACCTCCTTCATACATCTGGGCAATATTCAAAACTATACACTTAACTATAAAAATCAGCCTCATACTTTTACTAGGTCAGTCTGATGTTTGACCGGAAGCTTTTTTAAAAAGAATTGGCTTTTGCTAAATAAAGAAAACTCGCAGGAGTGAACTTTCTTTGAAGGTGAGCTATCTTTCTTATATCCCAAAAGCGCACAATAAATATAACATATACTTCATAATTCTTCCTTACAGCATGATGCTGTCACATATAAGAGGAAAGTAAAAATGTGCTTTCCTCTAGCACATTCCAGAATTGTTAATGAATATTTTTCATATTTTCCTGGCACAATTGACATCATGAGGCTTTTACAAATTGTCCTCCCAACAAAGTTAGAGCATAAAGTTTGGAAAGTAACGTATTTCTAAATCTATTCCTCAATCAATAAATTATGGTAGTAAATAGAAAATTATCAGAAAAATATTTAAGAGTTAATTATATTACAAGACACCTGCATCCTCTTCCTCCCTCTGACAGTTAATGCAAATACACCCACAAACATGATTGCAATATTTTAAAATGTCCAGTAATGCTTATTAAATAAGAAACTTGAAATAATATCTTTGAACTCTATAATGAGATTTATTACAACCTTTTGTACACCAAATACACTTCTATATATTTTTGTCTTAAAGAACTACACAGATGATGAAAACTTAGTAAAATATTTACTCAAGGGTTAAAATTAAAACTGGGATGAGTAGAAAAGGCAGCCAGTGTACATGCATATTATCTATGTAAAGATGAGGAGAGAGTGCGCATATGTGTTGCATGCATGAATGAAAGAGGGAGCAAGGGAGATCATAAAACCAATCTTTTTCAAAATAAGAGGCGACTGGGAAACATCAATTTTTATGAGGTCTAGGAAATTTACTGATTAAAAAATGTCTTTCTTCTCTTATTTTGTTACCTTACTTAAGCAAATTTTATGTTAATCAACTGATAAACTCATCCTGAAGGGATCTTCATCTGAAAAGTAAAATATTAATTCCTTGAAGGTCAAAAAAAAAAAAAAAGGCACGACAGGACCAGAAAAACACACTAAAGAAAAAATTTAAATACTAATGAAACAGAAAAAGCAAAAGTAAAGTAAAATCCAAGTCACACTAAGATACTAAGGTCTCTGATTATAACAACAAATGAAATAATAATAACTTAAATTGTCTCTATCCCAGCTATTGCCTTGAGGAGGTACCAGATAGTCAAAACTACATCAATATATTAATCCTAAATTACCTCTTTTTGCAATCACACTTGCTTTTGTTCTAATACTTATGAAATCAAAGCAAGAGACAACTTTTAGCCTAGTGCCAACAAGAACAGCAAGACCAGGAGATATCAACCAGAAACACTGTGCCAGTCTTCTCTCCAGGAGAGAATTAATTCTGCCCGGAGAAGCTCTCCATGACCAAGGCTTTAGCCATCAGCTCTTATATGCAAAACCACCGGGACTGAAAGACATTTATCTAATAAATGCATTTACTGCTTCACCTCTGTCTGCACCTCGAGTCTCCGGAGCACTACCAGCTGGATCCTCCCACGAATGTTCCCCTCCATGGACATGGAGCGCCTGAGTGTTTCCATAGCCTCATGATTTGACTTGCCCAGAAGCGACTCCCCATTCACTGCAACAAGCTGATCGTTGACTCGCAAACGACCATCCTACAAGCACAAAATAAATACCATTTTTAAAAAATCAAGAACTGTTAAGCAGAGGTGCCACATACAGGGAAGCAAGATGCAGACAATCAGACATTGCTCCTGTAACTCAATAAACAGGAGACTGGCCAGGGCCAGAAATAGCTTTGTGTCCAGTAAATGGCAATTTTTTCACCTCTATTTTGGAAAGACTTTATTGTGCAAATACAAACATAGATGTGCATGCACAGACTGCTGTTTTTCTCACATTTGCAGTTTAATTTTTATCAGTTAAAAAAGAAAAAAAAACCAAAAAAACCTCTAATACCAAACCCATAAAACCAAAATCATACAAACAGTAAAGACCCCCACACTTCTCCCCCCAGAAAAGGAGTTAGTTAAAAGGGCCCACACCATAACTGTTAGCATCCACATTGCAACTGCAGAGTACTACAACCTGTTTTCCATGCATTATTATTTGCTATTAAGATCTGGTAAGAAATAGCTCCAAAAATTTTGTCTTACAGTCTTACTAGCGTCTGTCTAGTCACAATTACCATGCCATCACATGGGCCCGTGTTCTCAGTACAGAATGGTCACTAAGACTTAAGCATCCTTATTACTTAATGCTATCTCTATATTACAACATCCAAAACTGCTGCCAATAACAAAATTAGGGTTGAGCCATATCAAGTAACCTATGCTTTGAAAAAGTCATTCAGCTTCATTTGCCAAGGTTAACTGACATTTGTGGGTGTAATAAAATTGTGGACACTGCTATTTTGTGATTTAGGAGTCCTATTGCTGTTGTCATTATGATCTGTGATTTATTTCTTTTCATAAAAGAACGTGTCATGGACTTTTCTCTCTTTAAAAAGAAAATAAGGTCTATTTAATTGAGACACACGAATTTCTTTTAAAGCTTGTCAAGTTCACAATTATCAGGCTGGCATCAGACCTCAAACAAGGAGAAGAAAGAGTAAGAAACTGAAGACATCCAATATAGGGCAGTGAAGAAATAATAACAGGGAAAGATCTTGCACAGAAATACACTGCTTGGTTAAAATGAGTCTCATTCATAGGCTCATCACAAACTCTTCATACAGCACTCATCCAAACTGTTTACATACTTCAGAGCAATAAAAAAAACCCCAAAACTATCTGATTTCTATTTTTTCTATAACTAAGAAGTTCAATTAACTATTCTGCTATTGCTGCCAAGTCTAAGTCTTTTGAGTAAGTTACAGTAGCTGTGACACACCCAGCTTTATTAAGGGTTATTTTTGTTAGAACTGGATATGATCATTACCACAGCAGAGCACAGATAACCAAAAAGCTGAAGAAAAAACACTATATACCAGAATCCAAAATAAACTGGGACGGACAAGAAGATGGCAAGAAGTAATTGGGAGATGAGTCACTCAGTGAAGGAAAATGAAGAGAAATAAAACTTTTCTTGGGAGGGTGTGTGAATGGAGGATAGAAAGCAGAGATGCCATTTGGAAGAGATACTGAAACCTCTCCCACCTCTCTGCTGAGTATTTTATGCCAACTTAAATGGACACGCAGCCAAAGTCAGTAAGTTAACCTCACCCTTTCTCTACGTACAAATGATGCCATCACATGTGCTAAAGTCTAGGGAGAGAAGAGTTAATACTGCTGAACTGAAAATTTTATTATTTGCATGTGTTGTAATTCCTTTGTGTTCTATCAAATTTGCTGCAACAAATGGAGCTATTCAGAGTATCAGAAGTTTGAGGAAAAAATACTTTATTTTTTTGTGAGTTTCTGCAAGACTTTGAAAATTTTACAGGTATTCATGTCCTCCTCCTGTGGTCCCAGAGTTTCTTGGATTACTGTTTTTCCTTTCTGGAAAAAAACCACTATGTATAAATAGCTGTTAAAATTTCTTTCTAAAGTTTATACAAATACAATGTCAAATGAATCTAGTCATGACTATATCTGTTAACTATGCAATTGTTCTAACACAGCATGTATTTTTAAATGAATCACTGAGCCTCAGAAAGCTCTGTATTGGTCCAATTTTTAGTTTTCCTTGTAACACTTTTGTATGATACTTTATTTCTATTTTAATAACATTAGTTCTTAAAGAGCTTCTTTTGATGCATCCTCCCTTCTTCCCACTCTGTTACGTGCAACATTTAAATGAAAAATTCAACTTGAATTTGACACCTCAACTGTGACTGAAGAAAAAACATGTGCATCATTTATAAATGTTGATCAACTACACTTTCAAGTCACCTGTACAAGACAGTCTGGAAGACAAATGAACACTGTTTTCACACAAGCTCAGGTAGAAGTTGCTTCACAGAAAAACCTCTTGCCTTTTTAAAGATCAGAGAAAAAAAAAATCCCAACATCTAAACAGTTTCCAAACACAGATTTTCACATCCCTTGTGTTATGGCCTGGTTTGGAAGCCTGAACTGCAAGAAAATCTGCTTGGCTCAAAACAAGCTAAATGTTGTTTTAACACGTTTCTTCTTTCATCTCTGAGAGGTAGGTTTCTTTGTGGCTTTTGAGTAAAAAAACAACATTTGGCATTTCAGCAGAACAGTTTTCAAACGCCATCTCTGAAACTGCAAGTGAGCTATTCTAATAGAGGGTGATGTTATTCTTCCCTTGCTTATTCAAAAAAATGCAGGTTTTTTTTATGGAGACTCACAGCAAGGGCTAGAATCTACCACCACGTGGTTACCATATTCTTCACATGCATTCACAAGACTCCCACTTTTTACAGTAGAGCAAGAAGATATAATGTCATGATCTTCAAGGACTCATGTTTTTAATCAAGACACACTAAGTTATTTCCCTTATCACATCAGTGACATTTCTGTCAGGAATTCCCTGATGGCATTTATTGGAATTATCCAATTTCCTCATCCACTGCACACAACAAGCAATGTTTACTGCAACAGTACTCAGAAGGAGCAAGGACATTCAAGCTACACCATGTTTGATTTGAACAAATGCACACATAGAAAAGATTCCATTATTTCTTATAACGGCTCTGTTTCATTTTAGCTGCAGTGGACTGCAAGTACCTGAACATCAGGAATGCATCACAAGTGAAAAGCCGATGTGAACAAGGCTGAAATCCCTAAAGTTACAAGGAAAGATGATGCATTTAAACTCAGTCAAATGTTAGTTTTCTTAACATGAAAGGCTCTGCATAATTACAAGTATCAAGTATTCTAGTAACCTCCTGCTCTTAGGGATGTTAAAAAATAGACATTTCAAAAATTACAAAAGGAGGTTAAGAAGGGACATAATGGTTCAATCACTAAAAGCAACTGGCCTTATTCCTGCAGGATACAGCGTTAGAATACCAACGAGAAACTTTTAAGGCATTTTTATTTGGTTTTGTAGGCAGAGTAGTAAATAGGACTGAGTCTTACTGTAGCATGTATGATGCATTGACGTTTTCTAAAACCTTTAGCTAGGACCGAAAAAATCATAAAAGAAAGAATTAAAGACTTAAATTTTCCATTATATTCTTCTACAAATCCCTTACTGCACTTTGCAATGCTGCTAACATATCAGAGCTAGATTAATGTGTTAAAGCATCAAAAAACTTGAAAATGTTAGCCTCTAATCAGATCTTGGTTCAAGCCAGTAACGAGTAACAGAAACCAAACAAGATGGTCTGCATCTCATACTTTACTCTTCATTCTAAAAGACACACTGGTAAAAGAAATTTAATGTATCAATACCTTTATAGAAGGTTTGAGCATTTACTTCAGCAGTGAAACCAATGTGTTGAAATTCTATGCATTACATGTCTTCTTCTAAGGACAAGTGGTGACTATAGACAAGGGGATAAAGTTCCCACTTATATTAGCATGATACACCAAAATTGAAAAAATTTTAAATTCTAAATGCAGAAGTGAGAAACAGTGAGAGAATTCTCATGTCAGTAAGCATTATGACTTCCTCCTGTGACGGTTTCCCAAGAAAACACTGTACACTGAAAAGCAAATGCACATGTCTTAATCCATAATAATCCATTTCAGAGAGTAACAATGAATAGCATGGGAAAATGCTCTGGACAACCACCAGCTGGAAAGAAAGGCTTTTTATTTCAAAACTTGCTCCAAGAAGAGATTTAAAATAAGGATGATAGGACATCTTTAAATATTTATGCACAAATATGTGCACACTTTTTAACTTTATACGAGAAGTTTTATTAATTGTTAACACCCACTGATTAGTTTGTGTTCTATATAAAGGTCATTAGACAGCAGAAAGACATCTGTTCTCTATGCATTACACAACAGTACACTCTGAGTCTTAAAACATTGCCAAAATGAGTGCATTCTGTGAGCACTTGCACACAACACGCAGGAAGGATTCTCTGGATAGTTCTGGTTGAGGCCAGAGCCTCAGCTACTGCCTCATTTGGTCTGGAGCCTACATTCAGATCTATTAGCACAACACAGGTCTAACTGGTCAAAGGGTTATAATGAGCTAGAATAGAGAACAGGTCACAGGACCACGGGTTGTCACAGGACAAAATAATCTTCTAGTCATGGTGACTAACTGTGCTTGCTTACCTAGGTGTGAGCACAGAAGTCCTGCTTTATTAGTCTGCAGACATCTCAGGCCAGAATTAACTGCCCCGGAGCGAGTCGCTATGGGGGAAAAGAGGGTACCAAACATCCAGAGCTAGAAAGGGTCGTCATATGTGTCTGTGATGTGACAAGCCAGGCAGCCAGCCCACTAATACTGATGGAATATGGCTCCACAAGCTTTGCTATTCAAAGCAATGAGTTTATCCATGGCAATATACACTGTCACTGCAACTGGTGTGGACAATTACTCAGGGACACAGAGCTGGGAAAACAAAGAGGGCAGCCTCATTTCCACAGTAAAATGAGTCATACTCTGCCGCAGACATGCACAGAAATTGAGTTTATCCAGCCCTAATTTGGCCAAATGTGTAACATTTGTTACACAACAAGTAGACGAAGACCCAAGCTTTGAAATAACTGTGGGACTAAGACAGGTAAATAACAGAAGCAGGGAACTATTATATATTCTCATCAAAGCTAAAGCTTAGATTATTGCTATTTACTAGCTGCTGTAAATAGATGATCATTAAAGTTTTGTGCTGTGAATTGTCTTACTCAGCAGGCTGATGTCAGTAGAGTAATTTACATAACACTGAATTAAAAGGTATTTTCACAGAAAAGAGAACTGCAAGGAATTACTGAGATAACACAAGACAAAAATTACATCATGGATCTACAAGAGTTAAACACCCTAGCCCTGAGAAATTAAGTAATCGGCTTCCAATTTAAAAAAAATTACCTTTTACAAGTTTTATTTTGAAGAAAAAAATGCAGTTAACAGATTTCCTAAAGATTAGAAAATAATTCAAATACTTTTAAATCATAAAATATACAAGTCTTTGTACAGTCCTTAGAGGGAACACAACAACTCCTAATACTGTCATTTACCAATTTAATATTACCAATGCAATCCACCTCAGGAACAATTGGTAACTTTTGCACAACTGATGTCAAGCTCAGCCAAGACACATTTTTAGTACAATGGTAAAAAAATACTTCTAAGAAAAAGAAAAGTATTGAAGTTTTTTTATTTACAGGGACAGTGTAGATAACAACTTCTCTGTCACCGAGCCTATCAGCACACAAACTTTCCCCTTTCTGTAGGCTGTGGGGAAGCTGGAAGGCACCCTCCACTCATACCTACCCATTGTTATCCTTCTTCCCCTTCCCCATTTCCTGCAGCATCCAAATGTTCCCTAAGGTTTCCTCCAATTCACCTTCATTTTGCAAATCCTACCATGCACAACACCAGAAACCATGGGAAAAAATGTCAGATTTGTAGTTCACCCAAAGGAATGAGCGACAAAGGTACTCGTTCCTAGAATGCTTACCAAGTGAGATTCAGCACTCAACATAGAAAGGGCAGAATTCTAACACATGCATCTCCTGATGTGCGTCTTCCATACCTTAAAAGCAGCACCTCCATGAATAACAGATTTGATGAAAATCCCAAGATCAGCTCCCGTCTCCCGAGATTTGTTGCCTTTCAAGCTCACACCAAGTCCAGCAGAGCCAGAATCGTTGAGAGGAATCTCAAAGGTCAGCTGCTCTGTGGTTTCTGGAGAAAAAATACTGCAGTTTGGCTCTCCTTTCTGTTGGAGAAAACAAGGATGAAAATGGGGGTGGAAAAGACATCATGACTTGTATCCACAGGTTTGTATAACTTGAAATAGTCCTCTTTCCCAGAAAGTAGCTTGAAGAAACAGCCTTATAATCAACAATGCATTTAGCTGACATTTTGTCACAAGATCTGGCTTAAAATGATATTTTTAATGATACCTGGGAATATGCCTAAATAGAAGGTAAAATAGCTTAGTTCCACATGATATAAAACTGATGTTGCAGCAGAATGTAGAAAAGACATTTAAACACAGCTGCATAAAAAATGTAAGCCATAAAACTCTCAACATCTTTACATGCAGCTCACAAAGTGTAGTGATAGTTGTACTGTTAAATCCCATTCCCCTTTGAAAATTGAGTTTCATCCTTAAAAAAATTATCCTTCCCTTAAACCTGTCCGCAAAGGAAAGCTGCTGTAACAAAAGCAAAGGTGAGAATTGAAAGCACAGTAACTTATTCTGCCCTAACTCCCTCTGTACATACTTTTATTCCACAGAGGTTTGATTGTTCTTCTTTTCTTTCTGGTACAGGTTGATGCCAAAATTTTCCCTGGATTAGACTGTTGTTTACAAGACTGCCAAGCCAAGCATCCATAGCTATGGAAGACCAGAAATAACTTTCATTCGCTGTACACTGTATCTGCAGTTTTGTAGGGCTGCATGTAGCTGGCGGAGGGAAGGGGGTGTAGTTGTTTGTTTTGTCTTTTTTTAAAGCAAGCTAGAATACTGAAATTAAACAAAATCAAAATCTTGCCTGAAATATTTATCTTGGTGCACCTCAGAAATAAAACCAGGACAAGGAAACCTATTATGGAAAAAAGTGTTCATGGAAGGTGTTAGTGGAAAAGACCTTATGCATCACATTCGATTTTATTCCACTCTTCCTTCTCCATGCAACTCTAAGGCGATTAATTAGCTTTTGCTTCTTGTCATTTGGACATTTTCTATTCTTTGAAACAGTGGTGTTAAGAAATTAATAGGAAAAAAACTATGAAAAGGAAACAGCCAATTACAAGTTGAAAGATGACAGACTGCTGCCTTCAAGGGTGTCAAAATCTTACATTAAATTATCAAGTAGAAGCCACATGCAAGAAGGAGTGTAGTAGCTGGGCCAATCCTCCTCTCACCTAATGAGGGATCACTTCCAGGACCTAAGCTGCAGTACATACAGTAGCAATGCAATTGTCAGCAAAGATGCCAGCAGTACAGATGTTTCCTCAGCATCCAGGAGTCACGTGTATTCAGGTACCATGCTGCCTGATCAAAGAAAGTATGATCCCAGAACTAAGTGCAGAAATTAATATCCTGAAGAAACAGTAACAACTAGGTATATTTCCATTTATTTCAGATCCCCTTTTGATGATGAGGAGCAACCACTGGTTAGAGGAATCTCATCAACCAGAAAACTAGGGCTATCAATCTCAATCCCAATATACAACATGTTTAAATTTTTCCTGGAATGTAACTACACAATATTAAAGTCAACACAATTTACATACCACCAACACTGATAACTGTCTTGATACCAGCATTCATCTCCAGTACCTGTATTACTCATTTGCACTTCTATCTTTGTTCACCAGAAGTATAGAATTCTCAGTTCCAAATCTGTCACTTATTTCCTAGCTGTGGATATAGGCATCCTGAACATAACCCCCTAAAACCTATAAATAGCAATAACTGTGAACAATGAAGAATGATAATTTGTAAACACTCCTGCTCTGACTTCAGAAGAACCAGTGTAAAGAAAAATCCCAGACTCCTACTGGCCTTCTATCATAACCATTTTGCATTTAAACCTTTTCAAGGTTTTAGAGGAAATATTTTCTGCCCAATCTTTTGTTTTTTAAATTTGCACATATTCTCATCAGTTGATTCAGAACTTGACCCTTCTCTGTGTCAATACTGTGGTTTTGTCTTTCCTCATACCACGAGAAAAGCAGTGAGTGGGCTGTTAGCACAGGACATAAAAGCTCATGCCAGCTTAACCAGAGCAGTCACAAATTGCTTCATAGTGCTACCTCAGTACAAACTTGGACTTCATATAAAGCTGAATTTGGTCACATTCAGATAAATTTTTAATGGGAATGTCTGAAGGTAATCAGACTGAGAACTTCATGCATTTGTTAAAACACAAACTTGTAAAAAAAAGGAAGACAACAAGCTATACATGTCCCTCAAATCAATACATGAAAATAAACCAGGCACATGAGTCTGCTTCAATTCGAGACAAGCACTCTAACCAATACTATTGTCATTTGTACTATTGCTCTTGTCTCTGACCCACCCAAGGCCCTGCTGACCATGCCCCAGCTCTCCTGCCTATGCCCAAGGCCATGGCAGCGTTGGGAGCAGCAGTGGCTGTAGGAGGCAGGACACCATCTCCTCCTCTGCAGCACGGGCTTCCTAGCAGCACTGTGCTCAGCTCTAAGCCTGAAGAAACAAGCTGGGTAGGGACATTATAATCTTCAAAACACTTCTCCTTTTTCTTTGCAGGTGATTTTTGACATAGGAAACATCTCGCTTAAATGGCACGTCAGAAAATGTCCATGACTCTCAAAGAAGCCCTTTGCTCTCAATATCTGGGGAAAAAGGACTGACTAGGTGGTCACTACAAGTCTCCCACTATAAACTTACTGAGGTAATGGTACTACACACAGTTTTTCAGTATAACCTGGTCCAATTTTAGATTCTGATGCAGACAAATTGCCAAAAGCATAGTCATAAAAAAACCCCACCAGAGTAGTTCAGTGTTCTGTATTTCCCAGCTTCCTTTAACATAACTATGCCGTGCATTAGCCCTTGTTAACCTTGTAACCTACCATAGCATTGTCTGCGTGCCTGGATGTGTTCAGCAGGACACCAGACAAGTACGGCAAATTTTTGTCAGTATTTCATTTCCTAAGCTTTTCTTAGTACCTAATTTGGAATCTGTAATATTAGTGTGCCATTTTCCTTGCTAGCATTCTCTATGAAACTGGTAATTTCATCATTTAAAAACCTTACTAAATTTAATTTAAGCTGCTTTTACCTATTATTGGAGAACTCTCTAATCTTTTTTAAAGTCCTTCACAAGTTCCTTGTTCAACATAGTCCATTCATCCTAAAAATCTCTTCTCTTCATTATTTATATTCAGCTTTATTCTAAGATCCAGCAAAAGCTGGTTTAAATATAATGTTGAACTTTATCTAATGGTACTACCACAAATTTGTTACCCATGATGGAGGCTGAAAGACAATTCAAAGATTTCACAGGCATGGGTAAGAAGAAAGGAGATGCATATCTACAGGTCAGTGATATATTAATTGTAACACAAGTAAACTCTGTCTTTTCGCCCTTAAAATTTTCCTCTGCTACTCATTGCATGGCATCTGATAGCAAATGCCTGGTAGTCTACAACATCAAGACTATTTGGTGCAAATACAAGATTGAAAACTTATTTGTGAGAGGATGTGAGAAGCAACAGAAAGGAGGAATAACAGAGGAGAAAGAAGGGATGAACAAAACGTAGCAGCTTGATTTCATCCTACACTTGCTAAAGGTTTTCAAATTATTATCCCAATCACAATGCTCTTCCCAAGCAATGCTTTTTCACTGATGACCAAAAAGAGCTCCAGCCATCCTTAAGTTAACAGCTCATCAATTAACTGCTTCATTTGGGCAGCTAATTTAATGAATGATGGCCTCTGTTCCTAGAATATGCAGGTATGAATATTAAATGCTGATACTGACTCACAGAGCTGGATTCCCACTGCTTCTATTTCCCTGACTTTGCTGAAACATTATCCCAAGACATCAATACTTTACAATACAGCAACCACGATCAGCTGAATTATGGTCTGCTAAAGGAAACCCTCTCCAATGCACTAAACCTTGAATTCTATTAGAAATACTTCTTACCTCAAGATCATCCTAGAATCTGAATTCACTCAAACAGAAATGAGTGAAATGAGCTGCAACACAAATATGTTTCTAGCCTGGGTAAAACTTACAGCTTGATATTATAAATTACCCAGTCAAAAACCACATCATGTATTTTCCATAATAAACGTATCATACCTCAGCAGTTCAGGAATTAAATGATATTATATCACCGAAGCTATTGCCTACTGCAGGCATAGGAAAGTAACTCAACTGCACTAGGATAAACAAGAAGTCTTCCCATAAATCAAACTTCAGATAGCCAAGTGATGACTCCTCAAGATGGCAAGAGCTTTGAGATGGTCTGACCTGTACTCTTCACAGAATCACAGAGTTGGTATGGTTGGAAGGGACCACAGTGGGTCATCTGCTCCAAGCCCCTTGCTCAAGCAGGGTCACCCTGGACCACATAGCACAGGATTGTCTCCAGTGAGGGAGACT